>JAOQMS010045482.1:0-34096 GCA_027563885.1 Erythroxylum longipes | reverse complement strand
TGTACAGATAGTACAGTTTGATGATGTATAAACTGTTGATTTTGAGCAATGAAAAGAGGAAGAATTTGATTTTAAAAATTACTGTGGTTTATGATTACTGCTTTATTATTCAAATTCATGTGATGCCATGTGGAGTATTGTAGTGATTGCACGTAACGCTCCCTTACCATAGGATATGTATCGGAATGACCTGCCGGCGTCCCGGTGCGTACCCTACGGTGAGGGGGTGTTACAAATGGTTATGAATAACATGCATTAATGGAAGTTAGGGGAAGTTAATGATCATGAATAACATGCATTAATCGAAGCCAACAACACTTGTTTCTAATCCATTCTATGCAATGTTTTCTACTACAAGCACATCGCAATACAATCCTAAAACACTCTCTTATATCTTGAATCACCATTCAGGACCATTTTACTCATCCTTCAGATCTCTTATGTGTGTGACCCATTAGGTTCCCGGTTATATTGGCCGCTTGAATTAACACTTAATTCAAGTAAGTCAAGAGCGGTATCTAGCAATACGTCATGACCCCCAATTGATCAGAAAGTCAATGGTTTGACTACGAACCCTTCCATATGCAATGTTGTCATGCCATTTGTCCTTTCACCATCTATACCCCACTTGGTTCAAAGTATGGTCAAAGTGGCAACTCCCACTAGACTGATGTCACATCTAGTCCAAGTGATATTAGATCTTGTCCTGAGGATCTCATTACTCTATATATCATTGAAGACTCTCTTCATGACGTATATCTGCTTTAGCTAGAGACTCTCGAGTAATGACCCCATTAAAAGGCTGTGGGTATCATCTCCTTCTATCAGGATTGGTTATTCCTTTATTAGCTACTCAATTACTTTTGAATACCTCAAGCTGTACCTAATCACCATCCTATAAGTAACCCTATGAATGGAGTCAAAACACAAGATTAGTATCCGAGATATCCTTGAGCACCTCAAGTCAAAGGATACTTGCACCATTGCTATGATGAGACTATCATTGACACTGGAATAGAATATCCATATGATTGTCTCATAGTAGGTCAATCCAATGTACTTACTACCCTTAGTAAGCATCTACATGTTAACTCTAAACAACCCATGTCTACAACTTATGAGATATACTGCTTGATCTAATCAAGGAGTATAACATGCGCTCGTCTATCTGGATTAGTGATATCCTATCTCATTAATCTTATGACTAGGGAAAGTTTAGATACTAACATAATTACACAAGATAGGAATCTCATTATCATTTGTATCAAGGACTTCATTAAATCAATTTAAGATCAATATCAAATCCATAAACGTATGAACATTGAAATAATGAAAAATTTCCTTTATTAACCATAAAATGATTTGTACAATAAGTACTAAGGGTGATTGCCTTTAGAGCACTTCTCTAACAGACTCCCACTTATATTAAAGCCAATCGCCTTGATATCTAATACTATAGGTGTGTATATGTGACACAAAACTCTTTTGGGAAATAGGCTTAGTTAACGGATCAACTATATTCTAATCGGTGGGAACTCTCTCTATCTTTACATCATTTCTACCAATGATCTCTCTAATCAAATGGTAGCGCCTGAGTACATGTTTGGACTTCTAATGAGACCTTGATTCCTTCGCCTGCGCTATAGCCCCGTTGTTGTCACAATACAACTTCACTAGGTCAGCGATGCTCGAAACCAAGTTCCATGATGAACTTCTTGATCCAAACTGCTTCCTTTACCTCTTTTGAAGATATAATGTACTCCACTTCTATCGTCGGATCAGCAGTCGTCTCTTGTTTGAAACTTCTATAATTGACTGCACCACCATTCAGTGTGAATACATATCCAGACTGGGATCTGTAGTCATCCCTATCGGATTGGAAGTTAGCATCAATATACCCGCTTACCACAAGATCACCTTGTCCATATACCAAGAATACATCTTTAGTTCTTCTCAAATACTTAAGGATATTCTTAATAGCCACCCAATGACCCTCACCAGGGTTTGACTAATATTTGCTTGTACATTTAGAGCATACAATACATCAGGTATAGTATATAACATAGCGTACATGATTGATCTTATAGTAGAAGCATAAGGAATCAAACTCACGCGAGTCCTCTCATCTTGTGTCTTTGGACATATAGATATAAAGAGTGTAATCCCATGTGCTATGGGAAGATAACCTCTCCTGGACTGCTCTATGCTAAACCTCTTTAGCATCTTGTCTATACATATAAGCTAAGAAAGACTAAGCACCTCTTAGATCTATCTCTATAGATCCTTATCCCTAAAATATAAGTTGCTTCTCCAAGGTCTTTTATAGAGAAGTTTTTAGCTAACTATTTTTTTACTGATTGCAAAGCTAAGACATCATTTCCTATTAGCAATATATCATCTACATACAATACAAAGAACACGATTGCACTCCCATTAATCTTCTTATACACACACAGCTCATCCAGATTTTATGAGAAACCAAACTCTTTGATTGTCTCATCAAATCAAATATTCCAACTTCTGGGTGCTTGCTTCAATCCATAAATGGATTTCTGAAGCTTGCCTACCTTTTCTCTATTCATGAATATGAAACCATCAGGTTGTGTCATATGCACATCCTCGGTTAGGTTTCCATTAAGGAAAGTCATCTTCACATCCATTTACCATATCTCATAATCATAATGAGCGATAATGGCTAGGAGTATCCTAATGGATTTAAGCATAGCTACTGGGATACACGTTTCATCATAGTCAACACGTTTCCTTTGATGATAACCTTTAGCTACAAGCCTAGCTTTATGGGTAACTACATTACCCTTCATGTTAGTTTTCTTCTTGAAAACCCATTTGCACCCTATGAGTTTTATCCCTTCAAGTGGGTCAACCAAATTCTATACTTGGTCTGCATACATAGAATCCATTTTAGATTTTATGGGTTGAAGCCATTGGTCATATGCTGAACTCTTCAGAACCTTTTTATAGGGAGTAGGCTTATCATCTTCTATGAGCAATACGTTGTTAAGTTCACTTATGAGAAATCTATATCTCTCAGGAAAATGACGTATCTTACTTGACCTATGAACTTCTTGTGTGTCAGAAGGTTGACCTATTGTTTCATCTTCATGAACAATAGTCTCGGGCCCAGGAAGTTAATTTGCATCTGTTTGAGCATCTTGAACTTCCATAAGTTCAATTTTGCTCTCACTGTCTTCTCTTTAAATAAACTCTTTCTCTAAAAAGACAACATGTTTTGAAATAAACACCTTTTGTTCTGGAACATGCTAGAACTGATATCATATAGTTTCCTTAGGATATCCTACAAGTAGACACTTGTCAGATTTAGCTTCAAGCTTATCTAACTGAATCTGCTTCACATAAGCAGGACAACCCCAAACTTTTATATAAGAAAGATAGGGTTTATTGTTAGTTCATATCTCATATAGAGTAACATCAACTGACTTAGATGAGACTCTGTTTAATACATAAACCGAAGT
The DNA here is from genome assembly GCA_027563885.1 of Erythroxylum longipes. NCBI lineage: Eukaryota > Viridiplantae > Streptophyta > Magnoliopsida > Malpighiales > Erythroxylaceae > Erythroxylum > Erythroxylum longipes. The sequence continues at coordinate 30,602 of JAOQMS010045482.1, read as the reverse complement.
TTTGAGTGCATACGCCCAAAAGGATTTTGGTAAATTCGTTAAACCCAACATAGACCTCACCATGTCTAACAAGGTTTGGTTTCTCCTCTCAGCCATACCATTGTATTGTGGTGTGTAAGGTGGAGTCCACTGGGAAAATATTCCATTATCCATGATATAATCGAAAAACTCTTGGTTTAAGTATTCACCTCCTCGATCCGATCGAAGTGATTTAATACTTCTCCCAAGTTGTTTTTCAATTTCATTTCTGAATTCTTTGAACATTTCAAAGGCTTCAGACTTGTATGTCATAAGATACACATACCCATATCGAGAATGATCATCGATAAAGGTTATGAAGTATACAAAACCACCTTTGGCATGTATGGACATTAGACCGCATACATCAGTATGTATTAGGTCTAAAAGTCCACTAGTTCGTTCACTCTTTCCCTTAAAAGATGACTTAGTCATCTTGCCTAATAAGCAAGATTTGCATGTGTCATATGATTCATAATCAAATGACCATAAACTACCGCACTTGTGTAGTTACATGCGTCTCTCACTTATATGGCTAAGGCGACAATGCCATAAGTAAGATGATTTCACATTATCTCGTTTTATTCTTTTGTTATTATTGATATTTTGAACCGGATTAGACATATCCAATATGTATATACCATTGCACAATGAAACCAAAGCATATAACATTCCATTTAAATAAATTGAACAACCATTGTTTTTAAATTTAAATGGAACCCAACTTTATTAAGACTAGAAACAGACATTACATTTTTAGTAAAAGCAGGTACATAAAAACAATTGTCCAATTCTAGTACAAGCCCACTAGGGAGTGTCAATACATATATGCCTATAGCTAATGCAGCAACTTTTGCTCCATTGCCCAGTTGTAGGTTTGACTCTCCTTTGTTGAGTTTTTTACTGCTTCTTAGGCCCTTCATTTCAGTACAAATGTGTGAGCCATAACTGGTATCTAATACCCATATGTTGTTATCAGAAACAGTATGAATATTAATAACATAAATACCTGAAGTAGTTGGGGCATTAGATACCTTCTTCTGCTTCAAAGACTCCAGACAGTCCTTGCACTTTCTCTTTTAGTGGTCATCCTTGCCACAGTGGAAGCAAGTTCCCTTCAAGGTAGTCTTCTTTGCTTTCATGACACCTTTCTTAGGCCCTGCAGACTTCTTTTTTTTAGCTCTTTTTCTTTGAACCAGAAGAGTCCACCAGTATCACTACCTTGTCCTTGCGAACAGATGGCTTAGCTGCCTTGAGCATGTTGACCAGCTCGGGAATTGTGTTGGATATATTGTTCATCCGATAATTAAGCTTAAATTGTGAATAACTATTGGTTAAACTTACCAGAATTAAGTCAATACTTAATTCATGATCCAAAAAAAAACCTAAGGAGGCCAACCGCTCGATGTATCCATGCATCTCATACATAAATATATATCAAATTTATAAAGAAAAATAAAAACGGAGCCTCAAAAACTAGATCTACTTATGTATATAGATATAAAAAAACAAAAACATGAAATGTAATATATTTACATATCTTTCTGATGATCTCATTTGTTTTTTAATCTTCTCCATGTTAGGTTGTCGTAAACCACAACGATTAACGTAGACTGTCTCAAATGAAAGTCCACATAAAGATAGAAGGATGAAACCTCACTAAGAGAGGGTTAGAATTCTTTCTTGGTGCTAGCAAAGACAAGAACTCTTGAGAGAGTTAGAGAGAAAAATTGTGTGTGTAAGAAAAAGAACCTATATTTTTCTCTTTGTTTCTTACATAAGATCGATGAAAATCATCTTAATTTTCTGCACCGTTTGGCCTTCCATAACCCCCATCACTAATGGAAAGTTATGGGAAGTTAATGGTCATGAATAGCATGCATTAATGGAAGTTATGGGAAGTTAATGACCATGAATAACATACATTAATCGAAGCCAACAACGCTTGTTTCTAATCCATTTCAAGTAACATTTTCTACCATGATCACATCATGATACAATCCCAAAACACTCTCTCATATCTTGAATCACCATTTAAGACCATTTTACTTATCCTTCAGATCTCTTCTAGGTGTGACCTATTAGGTTCCCAGTTATGTTGGCCATTTGAATTAACACTTAATTCAAGTAAGTCAAAAGCAGTATCTAACAACACATCATGATCCCCAATTGACCAGAAAGTTAGTGGTTTCACTATGAAACCTTCTATATGCAATGTTTCCATGCAATTTGTCCTTTCACCATCTATACCTTACTTGGTTCAAAGTATGGTCAAAGTGTCAACTCCCACTAGACTGACTACATCACTTCTAGTCCAAGTGATATTAGATCTTGTCTTGAGGATCTCATTATCTATGTATCATTGAAGACTCTCTTCATGACACATATCTGCTCTGGCCAGAGACTCCTGAGTAATGACCTCGTTAAGAGGCTGTGGGTATCATCTCCTTCTATCAGAAGTAATGAATCCTTTATCGGCTATTCAATTACCTCTGAATACCTTAAGCTGTACCTAATCACCACCCTATGAGTAACCCCTGAAAGGCACTGATGAATGGAGTCAAAACATAAGATTAGTATCTGAGATATCCTTGAGCACCTCAAGTCTAATGATACTTACACCATTGCTATGATGAGACTATCATTGATGCCAGAATAGAATATCCATATGATTTTCTCACAGTAGGTCAATCCAATGTACTTACTACCCTTAGTAAGCATCTACATGTTAACTTTAACCAACTCATGTCTACAGCTTATAAGATCTATTGATTGATCTAATTAAGGAGTATAACATGCGCTAGTCTATTTGGATTAGTGATATCCCATCTCATTAATCCTATGACTAGGGAAATTTTAGATACTAATATAAATACATATGATAGGAATCTCAGTATCATGATCTTATAATGATTTCCTCTATGCTATGTTTTGTATCGAGGACTTCATCAAATCAATTTAAGATCAACTTCAAATCCATAAAAGTATGAACATTGAAATAATAAAAAATGCCTTTATTAATCATAAAATGATTTGTACAATAAGTGCTAAAGGTGATTGCCTTTAGAGCACTTCTCTAACATAACATTCTTTCTAGGTTTGGGGTACCAAGTGCAATCATTAGCAATCGAGAAACCTATTCCTGTAACAGGGTGATGGAAGTAATGTTCAAAACATATCACATTACAAACAAGATTTCCACCACCTACCATCCCCAAACCAACGGGCAGGCTAAAGTCTCAAATTGAGAAATCAACTTGATCTTAGAGAAAATAATGTAGCCCAATAGGAAGGAATGGAGCATAAGACTAGAAGACACACTATGGGCCTATAGGATGGCTTATAAAATACCAATTGGGATGTCTCCATATAGACTGGTGTTTGGGAAGCTATGTCATCTTCCGGTGGAATTACAACATAAGGCATATTGGGCTATCAGAAGATGCAACATGAATTTGGATGATGCAGGTAAGCATAATAAGTTGCAACTTCAAGAGTTGAGGAGATGAGAAATGATTCCTAACAGAACACAATGATATATAAAGAGAAGATAAAAGCTTTTCATGATAAGATGATTTCAAGAAAAAGCTTCTTGGTGGGATAAAAAGTGTTACTATATCACTCTAAAATCAAACCAGGTAAGTTGCATTCCTATTGGGTTGGTCCATTTGTTATTACTCATGTCTTTCCTTTGGTGCAGTAGAGATATGGAGCCTAAAAACCAATAAGATATTCAGAGTGAATGGTCATCGCTTGAAGTCATATTATCAAGGCTTACAATTGGAAGATTTAGAAGTGTTGATGCTAGAAGACGTGATTGGTGTCATTTGACGCACGCAATAGGGAGTCGAGCCAATAACAATAAACAAAGGAGCTGCTTGGGAGGCAACCCAAGGGAAGTTAATTTCTGTTATTTACATTTTTGCATTTACTATTTTCGTAAACTGCTCAATTTCTTACATTTGATGTTATATTAAGAACAATGTAAGTTTTAAGTGTGGGGGTGGGGATATTAGTTCCTGTGCATGTTTTTTTAGCTTAATTGTAGCTTATGTGACTTCTTGGCAGTTTTTAAAATCAAACAAACAAAATCAAATTTTGTCTTATTTTTTATTGCTTTTAAGATTATTTAGTTATAATTAGAGTGTGAATCGACTAGAAAAAGATCAATGGCAACCTTAGCATGTACTTTTGCTGTTGTGATTGATTAATGTGCATTATCTTTAGAAGAGCGATGACTAGTGGTAGACAAAAAACAGTGAGGTTTTGAGTCATATTAGATTGACACATTTGTATTAGTCTCACTGTCTTTTGATATGTGTGAGCTTTATGACATATACATCCTTACTTTGCTTTGATTTTCTATTCAAGACCACTTTTTATCACATACATTTTCATGAAAATGATTAGGCATTCTTTGTTGATTATGAGCTACATTAGCCAAATAGCCTACCCATTTATGTGAAATTTCCTTTGCTAACCCTTTCCTTTTGTATAAACCACATTACATGCTTTTAAACCTAACCAAAAGTGCTACCCAATCCTTAAAGCTAGTGGAGCATTTGTTAATTCTTGATGACTGAGATTGTACAAAAGCTTAAGTATAGGGGTATGCATACATATAAGTTGGTTATATTTGCTAAAATGCTATGTTATCAATTCCATGTTGATGTAGCTTCTATCACTGTTATATTTGTGAACAAAATAATAAAAAAGAGAAAAAAAGAAGAGAAAAGAGAAAAAAGAAAAAAAATTATGAGTTTGAATAAAAATATCAAGGAGGAAATACAATTTCTTTGAAAAGTTGTTAATAAATGGTTTAGCCTCCTTAAGTTGTATTGAAAGGGTGGTTTGAATATATTGCATATCAGGCGAATGTTGTTCTGGATGGAGCACTTTTTATGTTATGTTCATGTGGTTTATGGTGTAAGAGATGAATTAAGTTGTGAAATATAATTGTTGCATTTGACATTGTTAACGGTACCTAGTTTTGAATGAATGTTAACTTATACATTTGATATCTCATTAAGTGTTACTTTTGCTTTACTAGCTTGATGGCTTTTATGCTACATTACCCAAAATACATCTCACCTTACCCTTTCCCACATTACAACCCTAGAAAAGTCCTTTAATTCATGATTATGCATATGACTTTTAGTGGTGGAGAAATAAAATGCTAAGCAAAGTTATGGATTATTGTGATCATGAATGCTATTTGAGTGTACCCGTGAAAATATCTTATTTAAATACCATTTATCTAAGTTTACCTCTAGATTACTCAGTTTTTAAAGGTGTTAAATATTGATTGATCACGAGTAGAAGCTTTGAATGTTAAGGTATTGCTATAGGTTTTGAAAGCCATTCATCTTTATTTATGATTGTCTATTCTTAGGAAATATGGAAAATGAGTAAGATTTTTGGTTTGTGATTTTGATTTTGACGATTTTCCCGAGAGAGGTCAAAAGCTAAGTGTAGGGAAACTTGATATATGCTTAAATGTTGATTCATTTGATTTACTAAACTTAGTGATAAATGCCTTAAAAATGCTTAAGATACTCACTTTAGTTCATATATCGTTTTAGGCACAATTCAGATGTAAAAGAGCTAAAGTGAGTTGAAAGCACTATATTTGGGCCATTTTTCAAAAATTCACACTCACTTGTCTTTATGGAGAAAGAAGACGAAGAAGATTAAAAGAATAGGAGACAAAAAAAAGAAAAATAAAAATGAAGAACAAGATTATTAACTCACGACCATATAATTAATTTAGCATAACCATGAGTTAATATCGTTACAGTCCTGATACAACGTGAATAAGATTAATTCACATTGTCACACCCATGATACAACGTGAATTAAACCAATTGTCCCATATGAAGATAGCTGTCCATTTATCTCATGAAAAAAACCTAGCTTTTGGAAGAACAGAATGTGTGTGATGGCTGTAACATGAAAAAAAAAACAAAAGACATATACATCACATTACAAGATGAAGACACCTTTTGCTACCAAAGGAGCCAACTTTTCCATACATTTTCCTTGAAACCTAGCTTTTGAATATACAAAGGAGTGTGTTGGTTGCTACACTTGGAGAATAAAATAAAAAGCATGTAACGACTGGGACAGTTGACAGCAATTGAAGCGTAGCATTGGCTCACAGCCTCACCAACACTGTTGTCTTTTTTGGTTTTGAAAGACACCTATCCCATATGCATTTTATACATAGTTGCCACATCGTTTAAGAGGAGTTGTTGAATATAAAAAGAAAGCAGTGTGGTCGGCTGAAGGGGTTTTATGTTATATGTCGGTTGTAAAGAGCAAGTGGAGACCAAAATAGGGGATAACTGGAACAAAAAGAAAAATCAAAGAAAGTGGGGCAACTAGATGACCTATTTTCTCTTTGTTTAAGCCACCTCTCCCAAAAATTTGAAGCTAGTTTTACCATAAAGAAAGGGAAGTGTTGGCTGGGAGTGGAGTGAAGAACTGAGAGTGAAAAGAAATACAACAGATGATATATTTTTTATCCTCTTTGTTTTTGAATTATTAGGACGGCTGGGATAAAATTTTTGTGGGCAAAAAAGGAGACAACAACTCCGTCATTTAGTTTTCTTCAATTTCCAAGTTTGTGGGGGCTGGATAATAACAAAATAATAGCTACTTCTCAATTATTTATCTTCGATTTTCCATGGAAACAAAGGTGTTCTTAGCTGATGCTTGGAGACAATGCTTGGAGACCCATGGAGAAGATGAAGGGCTAGACGTCCCGAAGCCGGTTTGATGGTGATATCGACATCAAGTCACAATTAAGCTATTTCATCTTGATTAATTTTGTTAATCTCTTTTCGAATTGTTATGGTTGTTTTAAGTTGATTAAATCAGGCTTTGTATAAATGATCTTAATATGTTATTTAGATTTTTTATTATGAAAATATTGCTATAGTGTTGAATATGATCCATAATCATTACATGTGATGTTTGTTAGTATCATTTAATGTTCTTGAATCATTAGGAATAACGTAAATTAAGTTAGATAACCCGAACGTGTGAGATTACTACCTAATCGATCGTTTTCCACTTCTTAATGTGTTTGTCAAATTGATTCTAGAGATCGTATCCTACCTTATTTAGTAGTTAGGTTTAATTAATGATCGTATCTTAGTTAAACATAACCTAAGAGAAAACTAAGATTAATAGAGCATATTGTTATTCTCAGATCAATAGTTCGAAGAGAGGTGTGAAGACGTTAAGATTAATAGTTCAAAGTTAGGTAAATTTTACAGTGCACTCGACACATGATGTCAAAGATCTATGGTAACTATAACCCTTCCATCAGGATGGTTCAAATGATTTATGGGAGTAATCCAACCTACAGGTATGAAATTCAAACCATTTTGAAACACATATTCCTTAATCTTGGTTTCCACCAAACCAACAAAACAAGATTGACTAGCTTAAATATAGTGTTTCAACGCTAGTTGTTTATTAGGAGAATTAAGTACTATAACATTCCAAATATTACAAATCATTTGGAGTGTGAGGACTTAGTCCTTCTCCTAGATTTTCTACTTTTGGTCACTGTAGCTTGCCATTACTCTCCTAGTCGAGTGGTATCATTACTGTCCACTTCATTTTCTACACTAATAGCCCCTGGAGATACTACTTTATTATCTTTGGTTGGATTTGCTTCCTCATTTGTGGAAAATGAAGAATTATCAATATTTCCAGTTTCTTCAGCATTGTAATGATTATTAAAACAGGTACTTTGCATCACCTGGGTAACATCTTGCTTCAGTAAAGTCACTTGTAGTTGAGAGGCGTTAGAAATTAAAACCTTTAACTTGCATTTTCTACATTCTGTCCATGCACATTAATAGCACCATCTACTTGATTCTGAACATTCTCAGCCATCTTAATCTTATTAGCTTCTATTTGACCTATAGATGACTTTTCCAAGTTGCGAGTTTCTATAACTTCCACCTAACTTGAGGAGGTTTTTCCAAGCTCACAATTTCTTTATGCATTTATATAGTACCTCTACCTACATCTTATAAGGAATCAGCTTTCGCAATAATGTGTTTCCCATCCTTTCCTTCCTTATTATTATTGATTTTGGGTTTCCACATTTTAATGACCTGTTTAGCATATGACTTCCAAAGGTATGAAAGGAGAATCTTATCCTTCACTAGCTCACCACAAGAACTAAACTTTATAACAGGAATAAAGTCAGGAATCAACTTCTTATGAACAACTTCAATACACAGCCTCACATACCCTACTCTCTTAATATTGGTTGCATTTTCATCCAAAGCAAAAGGGGTTCCAAGTTAACTAACTAAATAGCTTAAACCTTTAGAAGACTAGTGTTTAAGAGGTATTTTATGCATGTTCATCCATATAGGAATGGATTTAATTTCACTTCGATCGAGTTTGAAATTCAACTCCCATTTCCTTAAAAATAGGGGTTTACCTTTTATATGCCACAACTGCATGTCCATAACCTTTCCAGCCATTTCCTCTTAAGAAAATCTGAATATAATGGGATCATCTTCTATGATAAATATAGATTATAGGCCATTCTTCTTCCAGGTAGTATCTTCCCAGTTATGAACCAGTGTGAAAGTAATTCTCTTTTCCAAAAAGTAGTCGACTAGGGAGGACTTCCGCTTATTTTCTCCTTGTAGTAGAACTTCAGGAGGAGGTATGACTGGGCCCTCCTTTAAACCAGCTACAAAATGTAATTTGCCAAATGAAATAATTCACCCATTACACGGTTCGATATTTGCTTTTTTGGTTTAGAAAATGCTTGTTATATAGTGATTCATCCTCTTAAATCATCGAAGGAGAAGAGATCTTCCCTAAGCTGTTGGCTTCTCTACTTCTCACCACACATGACATACCTCTGCTCTGTCAAAACCTCCTTCTCTCGCTGGAGATATCTATCATTGCAAGTTAGATCTCAATAGCAATTACCTCTATCTTACACCTTAGTAGCCTCATTCATGCCTCAGTTGCACTCCACAGTCGCCTCAAACTCACACCTCCGTCGCCGAAGTCGTACACCTCTATCTCACTCCTCCATCTCTATAATCATTACTGTCACATGCCTTTGTCTCACACCTCCATCACCTCAGTCACCTAAGTTGCCCACCTAAGTCGTAAATCTTAGTCATCTCAGTCTCATGCAGTTGCACATCATAGTCGCAAGCAATTGCCAGCCTCATATGCACACCGCAATCACAATTGCATAACTTAGTCACCATTGTTGTCGCAAAAGCAATTGCACATCATTGCAAGAGATCAAAAGACCCTCCAAAAGTTTTAAACTAAAAGAGAAAAAATTTAAGAAAAAAATTATGAGAAGTATAAGAATCTCTTTACGAGGGATCCTTTATCTAAATCTTAGTACGCTAAAGTTTTCTATTACAGGTCATGTACTCAATAAGTTTCAACATTTCCATATCATTCTTGATCACCTTCTCCTAATTCTTCTTAGGCTATCCTTTTTTTCTTGTACACTCTCTGAGTATGATCTTCTTGCATCTTCTCATTGAGCGTTTAAGTGTCTCCTCGTAACATATCCAAATAACCTAAGCCTTGTCTCTCTTAATTTGTCAATAATATTAGCTACCTTTAATTTGTCCCTTACCATTATATTCCTAGCCTTATCTCTTCTAGTAAGGCTGCACATCTAACAGAGCATCCTTGTCTCCGTCACCATTAGCTTATGACTACACACTTGTTTGATGGGGCAACACATTGCTTCATAGAGCATGGCCTGCTTAATCACTAAACGATGGAATATACCTTTAATCTTGAGTGGTATCTTCTTGTCATATAAAACTTTTGATACACTTCTCCATTTAAGTCATCCTGATCTAATCTAGTGAACTATATCTTCATCAATCTCTCCATTTCTTTGGATGATAGATCCATGATATTTAAAACACTCCTTTTATGGTATAAAATTTGAACCAATCTTTACCTCCACATCAATAACCACTCTATGTCCCGAAAAGCTACACTCCACATACTCAATCTTAGTCCTACTCAATCTAAAGCCCTTTGACTCTAACATATCCTTTCAAAGTTCAATTTTGGGATTGACCCCCCTTTTTTGTCTCATCAATTAAAATATTGTCATCAGTAAACATCATACATCAAGGTATAACCCTTTGGATATTCTTCGTGAGCTTGTTAATCACTATTGCAAATATAAAGGGGCTCAATGAGGAGCCTTGGTGTAGCCCAATATCTTTAGAAAAATGCTCTTGTCCCCTCTTATAATTCTTACTCAAGTTTCTACACCTTCATACATTTCCTTAATAATTTTTATATAAGTCATAGGAACCTCCTTAACTTGTAAACACCTCCATATGATTTCCCTTAGTACTCTATCATATGCCTTCTCTAAGTAAAAAAAAACCACATATAAGTTACGCTATCTTTTAATGTAGTACTCCATTAACCTCCTAAGGAGATGTAAAGCTTCTATCATAGACCTTCTTGATATAAAGTCAAATTGGTTTTCCAAGATGGAAGCATCATTTTTCATTCTCTTTTTAACCACCTTCTCCTATAATTCATGGCGTGACTAAGTAATTTGATGCCTCTATAGTAGTTATAGCTTTGGATGTCCACTTTGTTTTTTTTATAAAGGAATTACCGCACTAAATCTCCACTCCATCCGAAATTTTGGAAGGCTTAAGGATCACATTAAAAAGCTTGGCTAGACAATTAATACCTTCTTCGCTTAGGCTCTTCCACAGCTCTATGCATATCCCATTAGGCCTTATTGCCCTACCAGTCTTCATCTCCCTCAACATTTTCTTAATTTCATCCCTTATAACATATTGGCGGTAAGTAAAATTATGAAACCTATCGGACGAGCTAAGGTCACCTAAGAATATGCTATCCTCTACACCTTCATTAAAAAGGCTATAAAAATACCTCTTTCATCTTTTCTTGATGTCATTATTAGCTACAAACACCCACCCTACTTCATCTTTTATACAATGTACTTGATAAAAATATATTACTTTTCGTTTCCTAGCTTTTTGTAACTAAAAAATATCCTTTCCTCCATATTTACTATCAAATTGTTGATATAGTTTCTTGCAAGCTCTAGTTTTAGCTTCTGAGATTATCATCTTCATCTTTTTCTTTACCACTTTCTACCTTTAACTCTCTCCACCTTTGTGATGCTATCCAATAAAGCTTTGTAGGTAGCCTTTATGAGCTTAAATCTTTCTTGAACATCTTCATTCCACCACCAAGACTCCCTCTTAATATCCCTTGACCCCTGAGAAACACCTAAGGCCTCCAAAGTTATATTTCTTAAAAGAGTTGCAACTCTCTCCCAGATCTTGTTAGTATCTCCTACCAAATTCCATTCTTCTCTGTAAATTACTCTATCCTTAAATTGTTTCACCGTATCCCCTTTTAAATTCCACCATATGATTTTGGTATACCTCTTAAGACTTTTCTTCTTCCTCTAACCCTTAATAGAAAGATCCAAAACTGGCAATCTATGTTGAGTTGACTCGTAAAGACTAAGTATCACCTTTTAGTATCTATAGCTAGATCGATCACTTTGCCTTATGAGGAAGCAGTCAATTTGAGTCTTCATAGTTTTATTCGTAAAAGTCACTAGGTGCTTGCGAATTCAATCCTATGAGAAAGCATTAAGGTGTTGCACAATATAATCACCCTTAGCCTAATATGTAGATGCTGGAAATTTCACACAGACAAATCTGCATTTTAATAATTTTAATGCAGGAGAAAATACCTAACCCTAGCAGAACAACTGGTGAATCAATAATTCACAATTCATGTTGGGTAAAATGTTGGTGTGCTACCTTCTTACCTCCTTATATTTGACTTAATAAGATTAAGGGGACTTTAGTTATGATAGCCCTTTTGTTACTACCATCCTACATAAGGCATCTCACTAAAATTCAAACTCCAAGGATATAATAGCTTGACAAATCCAACAGATCATGTGATGCTCTATTGAGAGATTATAGACCTCTATGGAGCTAAAAACATGATGAAGTATAAAGCGTTTTCATCCATACTAATATGAGTAGAGAGGGATTGGTAGTAGACCATCCCTTAAAGGTTAATAACCAGCTTCACATAGTCTAACTCTCGCTTTGAGTCTCATTTCATGAACAATTAATCTAGGCCTAAGAACTATACATCATTGTTTGATTTTGTTTCAATATAAGGCAAAATGATGCGACACTATACTTAAAGATTTGGTATGGAGACCATAAAGAGCCCTAGAGTCAACTTTGTTATAACAACAGTCAAGGTTATCAATATTATATTAGGGTTAATATCGATTTTGGTTATGGAACCATACAATAATGGTTCCAATCAATATCAAATACTATTTCATATAATTTCTTTAAAATTACAAATAGTCCTTTCATTATATAATTACAATTCTTATTATCAAATTTAACATTTAATAGTTACTATTTGGTTATCAAAGATCATCTTAACTCCTGTTTTTTTTCTAAAGTATATAATCATTCCTTGTTTTTACTATAAGATGGCTTTTGTTCACTTGATCATGAAAATAAAATTCAAGATTTTAACTTACAAGTTATGTACATGAATAATAGGAATTGAAAGGCCCTTTATTTGCATGTTTTAAATTATTATATTCAAACAACTAGAACAATATTTCCATGATGTTACAGCTAGACAAGTTTGTCGACAATGATATACTAGACAATATAACATAATGAACTGTAAAGTAACAGTGACCTATTTTTTTGGAAATAAACATAGTGGTAAACATCTTTCAATGTAATTGCTCTTAGCATTGTACTACACTTATATGTAACATTTTTGTTCAATAAAACTATTCCTTTTTAAAAAAATGGTGATAAACATGAAACAATTAGTTAAGTGAAGTGTGATTAGTTCATTAAGTAAATCTCATTAGTATGATTAAAATCAGTCAAACTAGATATCCAATTTTTTAAAATAACGAATACAAAAATGAAGATTCATTCCAAACAAAAAATTTGTGAAATTAAAAGTATCACATAATAAATGAATTATAATAATAATAGTTCATAGCCATAAACATAATAAAGTGAAAGTGAAGCATAAAATAAAAATAATTACATTTATTAGTTACATATTTATATTGCATATTTAGAATTTAACTTATATACCAAATATTAGTGAAACCAATAGTAAAAAGTAAAAGAAAATCTGAAATTTCATTCCACTACATATCAACTTAAATCTTATTAGCCCTAACTTATATTTAGTATAAAATCCTCATCATTAGAGAGAGTCTCATTATTAACATCATTCAAGTTTAATCCACTAACCATTATGTTAATACTTCCTCGTCTAATATTTTCTTCCACTTCACTCTCTTTTATAGAATTTGGTTCCTCTGAAATCCAATATGTTAAGATATCAATATGATTAAGAAAATATGGATTAATAAAACTATGTGTTCTATTAAGAATCATATTAATAAATTATTATGAGAGAATAATAAATATATTCAAATTAATAGTGAAAATAAATTACCTTTTTATAAGCTTTAAGTTATATAACATAAATACTAGATCATTTAAGCCATTACGTTCTAATCTATTTCAATTTTTAATGAATATGATTAAATACGCTCTAATTCCTTTCACACCCAATTGCACTTTCATATTGACTAAGAACAAATTATAAACCTTTGTAATTCTAGAATACTGCTTTCAAATTAGTCCCATTAAGAAACTAAAAGATAATAAAAGTAATATCATAACCAAAATGAAGTGACGATTATTTTTAAACAAGTAATGACATGAAGAATTGTATAATTAGATTAAGTTCATCTCCTACTTTCCATTCTTCATACATGATTGAATATTCATAATTTTCCTAAGTCCTTCTTCATTCAAATAACTTTTAATTGCTTAGAAGATTGCCTTAATAGTTACCAATTGAAGGAGCTTTCAACTTTTGACTATAAGAGGCCAGAGCAACCATTATAGACTAGTAACAGTAAGATTGGAAAGCATTAAATGACAAACCTACATTATACCATAATATAAGTATAGCGATTTTCACATTATGAGCTACTTCTTTGGATTATAATTTACTATAGAGAGAAGGTTGAGTTCTAAAGTTTGTTGGTAGAGTTAAAAGTATAGGCACTTGTTTGGCTCTTTTCTTCATATTAGTTGCACCAAATCTTTATTTTTAGGTAGGAATATTAGCTTTCGTATAGTTAGTATCATCATCATTGAAGAAAAATGTACTACTAACTATGACCAATTTCATAGTTAAATCTTTGCCTTCTTTATTTCTTAGTCTTATACTCTTTAAGTAAAATTTTCATCTGCTATTAACATTATTGCTAACTTTTTTGCAAGGTTTCAAATCACTTTTGATCCCATCTAAATATTTCTTTAACATGGTGGTTCTCCTACTTTTTAATTTTTTTACAATATAAATATATGGTATGGATTTTCATAATAATAACCAATTTGTCATGAACCCAAGCCAGAATATTAACTCTTCTTGAAAATGTTAAATTATCATGAGTACTTGAACTTTCCCTCTATTTATCTTTAAAATAAATGTAGTTATATAAGCACAATAAATTAAATAAACAATAAATGAACCTTTTTATTGAAAAACTAGTAACCACACATTAACCATTAAATGAAAAATGTAGACAAGAGTTAAAAAATGAGAAATTTTTTCTAAGCCTTTATACACAATCATAAAAGACGATCTAGGTCCCAAATTCCATATTAAAATTATCTAAAACTAAAAGTGAAGTGTGGACACTAAATTTTCAAGATTTAAAATATGTTAATAAATAAATACTAAATATTAAAAATTCTATTAATTAAATAGTAGCAATATAGAGTTAGGTAAATAGTTAAATACTACTATTTAGGAGTTGTCCTAAAGTTCAACTAAACATCATTAAAGTTCCAAAGTGTTAGGAAAATTATATATAACTCAATCCCTATAAATTTTCCTTATGTAGTGTTATATAATTCTTAAATTGTTTTTGAAAAGAAATTAATTTATATTAAATATAAAATCTACATCCTTAAGAGGTAATAAACTAGATGTAGACTAAAAGAGGATTGAAGGACCTCTTTTTAACTATTGAATAAGAAAAGCACAACTATCCAAATTTCTCATTATAACACTCTCATTGAAAATTCCATGTTGCTTTGATGTTGGGGGAGAGGTTGTCTGCTACTGCTTTTGTTAGCACCGAGAGCCTACTATGTAGAATTATTTTCTGGTTAACTTATTATATTTCTCTTTCTTCCTCACTGAAAAGTCTTTTATTCCTCTCATGCCATACGTAATACACCAGTTTTGTGATGCATATTTTCAAAGCTTTATAGTCTGCACTTCTGGCCATATTCAGTTTGGTGACTCGGTCTACCATTTCTTCCCACCGTTGAGCTAGTAATTATACCCCCAACCTAACTTATATCCTACCCTAGATTGGTTTCGTATACTTGTAGTTTACTAAGAGATGGTCCACTTTTCCCCTCTAAACATTACATAATTCACAGTTTGGATTCTCAATATTAAACTTTATTTTATCTTTTGTATCCAGCTTCCCTATAAATCCTAGCCAGAGGATTACCGCATGTGCAGGTTGGATATCTGCTTCCTAGACCAAGTTACCCCACTTTGCTCTTCTTTCTGGCATTTCCTCTAGATGCTTCCTATAGGATTTTGTGCTAAAGATCTTATTACTACTCACTGCCCACACTGTCTCATCATTCCTTACTGTTTGAATAATTGGCATATTGTTCATTAGAAGTTCTGCACCTCTATTACTGTGAAATGGCCACTTCTATTGATTGTTGTTTATGAAACTGTAGACTTTATTGCTTAGCTTGATCATTATTTTAAGATGTTTTACCTCCTGTACTCTATGCAAAGGTCCTGTTTGATGCCAGTTATCAAACCAAAAAAATGTGTTTTCCTTATTACTCACAATCAAAACTTACATCCACCCTATGGTCTCGAGGATCTGTTTTAGGTGCCATGTTATGTTCTGTTTCGTTCTCAAACTCCATATGCTATTACCATGTATGTATACTTTTTGTACCCACATTTTTTTTTGTTACTACATATCCACCACAGCTTCTTCGCTAAACTAATTTTTTTTATAATCTAACTAAACAAATCCCTAACCACCCCTGCATTTTAGGTTGACACAACACTTCCCAACTTACTTTAGCTTTCTTTCTTCTTGGGTTGGGTCTATTCCATATGAAGTCCTTCAACTTTATATCTATCTCCTTTATGATGCTCTTTGGGAGTGATATGTGGTTGATCCAGTAACTTGCCAGATAGTTTAGTATTATTTGAACAATCTATAGCCTCCCTCTATAGCTGATGAATCTATTGCACTAGTGACTTACTTTTTTATGGAACCTCTCCATTAGTGGTTTGCAATCATCTGCTGACAACTTTCTTTGTGAAATTGTTACTCCCAAGGACTTAAATGGCATGAAACCTTTCTTCATTGCCTTTCCTAAAGGGTTTTATTCCATTTAGAGACAAAACTTATTTTATCAACATAATATCTTAGACAAGCTTATTAATTCTTGAAAAAACTAGCCAGGACATGTATATCAGAGGAATTATATTGTTTTATGTATGAAAATCAAGTTGTTAAAAGTCTTTTAATTAAATCTAATTCATGTGTAAGAAAAAAATTAGATTCCATAACCTCTATAATTAGGTTTCTTAAGTTTATCATTTAACTCAAGTATGTAAGATTATATACTTAAACATAAACTTGAAGTTTATGGGCTTCGTGTCTATTCACCTAAGGCAATCAAACACATGAACCAAGTCATAACCATAAGCATATATTTCTTCTTACCATTTAGTAATTAAGAATAAATTTTGAGCACCATTTGTATGATTTATCAAGTCAACAATTTTTCATTATATGGGATTAATCTATAAATTAAATAGTTAACTAATATTTAAAATATATTTTGAAAAAAAAATCCAAATCATATAAGACCAAACTACCTCACTATGAAAATCTAAAAAAATAATTGGAGAATTATATGTTCAAAGAAGAAAAATATAAAAATTTAATAAATATAAAAAATAACATTTCACAAAACTAGATTTAAATCAAGAAGTAGATGGTCTAATACTAGATCTATAAAATTTGAACTTAAATAGCTAAACTAAACCCATAAAAAATAACAATAGATGGTAGAGCAATAAAAGATTACCATTAGCATGTAGAGAAAAGAAGACAATAAGAGAGAAGGAAAGAACTATGGCGATTGAGACGACAATAATTGGTGACGATAAGGGAGACAAATGGGAGATAGCAACGATAAGATTGAAAGTTTTGTGATTTGTAAGACACTGAGAGTAAGACTATGAGAGTGCTAGAGGGAAGAAGGTAGATTTTATGTTTTTCATTTTATTCCTAGAACTCTTACAAATTTATATTTTTCAATATGGTATTATGTCAGTATTTTGAGGTATTTGTCAATACCTACCAAAAAGGCCAATATTATTTGAAATCTATCTTCGATATGATAGAATATTTTTCACACTAATTTTTGGCTAAGATAACATGAATTACAAAACTTTGATAGTAGTTGCCTATAAAAGGGTTTACAGTAGCACCAACCTTTGTGGAAATATTTTATGATGACTAAGGCAAGTAATTTCAATAAGGTGTATTGGTGAACCTAAGGTCTATTAGAATGAAGGGGAAGGGGTGACAAATGACATGATGATAGTTAAAGATATGGCCAAGTAAACCTATTTCCCCTAAATGGGACCTTTAGACACATCCTAAAGTATGTTTATGAGAACAAAAATGATAGGTTTATATTTTTCATGTTATTTAGGTTAGAATTACTCAATATTTAACACTTTTATCGGACGCTTAATATAGACATTATAATTTTTACCTATGTTTATTTCATTTCCTTGTAGGTGATAATTTTAAGAAGGAAACACAAAACTGAGTGCAACTTTCTCCATGGTTATCAAATGAGGAACTTTTAGGGTCATTTGGAAGATAAAAATATCAAAAAATTTATAAAAGAAATTGAAGGTTAAATATAGATAGAATATGCCAAGAAAGTGGAGAAATTGGTGAAGAAGGTATAATAGGTGTTAGAATTGCCAATGAGATAGAAGTTGGTCTTTAAGTAAGAATGAAATTTGAAAAGAATATGCTTAATATAACCTTTATCTATGCTTTTAATCTAGCATTCTAATGAATTCCTTTTTGGAATTAACTAATGAAGCTAGCGAACTTCATACAAGCCCCTTAGATGATAATTGGAGACTTCAATACCATTATGCATCCCATAAAAGTTGAGGGGAACATTAGCCAAAAAAGCTACTCCGAAGGCCTTAGGAATTATATAAGCTACATTTAAATGACTGAACTGAGTATGGTGGGATCATTCTATACTTGGAATAACAAACAATAAGAGGATTGGTTACTAAGGAAGAAGATGGATAGAGCTTTGGTGAATGAAAATTGGCAAAAGGAATTTTCTAATGGCAAAGCAAGCTTTAGGAATCCACTCCTTTTTATATCACTCTGCTATATTGAAATATCTTTCATTTGAAAAAAGCAATTATCCTTTTAGATTTAATTTAAAAAGGGTCTCTTAAATGTACAAGGGCACAGGCAATACTTATCCATACGGAAGTTAAAGCAAGTCAAAAGAGAAATCAAGATCTTGAATAGTTCCAAATTCTCAAATACCCAATTGGCTATGAAAGAGGAAAAAGAGAAGTTAGATAAAATCTAAAGCTCATTATGTAGATCCCTTAATAACCAAAACTTGATCAGTTATAAAAAATCTTTTAAAACTATACAATCAAATAGGTAAGGTAAATTTCTACTTAATTAAGTAAAGATCAGACTTATTATGACTGAAAGAAGGTGATAAAACACTATCTTTTTTTATTAGTCCTAACTCTTAGTGAGAAATATTAATTAAACCACAGCCCTTCAAAATCAAGATAATACCATATTAACTAAAATTTATTGAGAAAATTTATCCTTTTTCATAAAGTATCTAGGGTACTCCACTAAAGCTTCATCAAGCATTTTATTACTAAAGCCTATGATTGGCTCTTAAATTCCTAGTTAGGAGGCAAATGCTTTAATTAGACCATTTACTCCTATAAAAATTGATGAAGCTCTTTTGGCACAAATCTAACTAAGGTAATAAGACTTCATGTTCTAGATGTCTATTTTTTCATAAATCCTAGAAAATAATAAAAATCATTATAATAAATTATGCGCTAGAATTTTTCATTGATGGTAGATTGCCAAAAACTTGTTAATTGCAAAACAAACTACCAGTTTTACGTCCAAAATCGCAAGTATACGAGTCGTGAATTATAGTTAAAAAGCAGATATCGATCCCACAATGATTGTTCTTAGGCACTACTTAATTCATATTGATCTTTTTTTAAGAACTAAATTTTTTAAATGGATATAAACTGTAAAATTAAATTAAATTAAACAACTAACAAAGAACAATTAATAATGTGAAAGTGCAAAAACTTGGAATTCAAGATTTTACCTACTACAAATCACTTTTTCCCTATCTTATCTTCCTCCTATTTTGTTAATTGAATTTGTGCCTCACCTAAGATGTCCTAATGTATTAGCTACCCTCTCTCAAGGTTTAATTAATTGTCCCTAACCAAATTAAATGAAATGATTAAGCAATCTCTCAATCTACAAAATCAATATACCAATTCAAATAGTTATTAAGTTATCCTATGGGTAATTAACTAATTAGCCAATATCTCTCTCTAACTAATCAAATAAGTTAATGAATGTAGATCTATAGAGTGCCAATTCTCATTGTACAACCCTACATAAATTAAACAATTCAATCTCTCAATATATTTTAAGGTATAAGTACATCATTCATCAAAAACATCGTTCATTCAAATCAACAAAATAGGAGTTCAACAAGAAGTTCAAAAGCAATCTCTACAAATAAATCAGCCACTCATAATGTCATTAACATCCTCCTCTTCTTTGCCCGAATCTAGAAAATCCAATGTTGGTATGCTCTTTTCCCAATTGTGAATGAAAAACCTTGATTCTCTACCTCTCTCAAGACTCTAAACCTTTGTTTTTACTCAAGGTCGCAAGTGTCCACTAAAGCTCTTTTGTCCGTAGGGGTTTATGACCTTACATAGTTCGAAAAAACCTAAAAATAAATCAAACTCGCATGTATCTTTGGGCTTGGCATCCCACGATCTTAGGAATTGGCTTGAATCCCATGATTATGGGTCCTTAAGTTATAAATCTTCTACTTCTCTTCTCCTCTCTTAGTCTCTAGCTCAATTGCAAAGGTGGCCACCTTCCATTCCTACATCAAAATGATTAATTCTTACCTTAAATCAATATCAAACATAAAAGAACAACAATGAAGATCAAACTAAACAAAAATAAAACAAAATAAATCCTAATACACAATAATAATAACATATTATGCAAGAAACACTTGCCAAATACTTAGAAAAACAAACACTAATGCACAATTATCAACTTCCCCATACTTAAATCTTTGCTTGTCCTCAAGCAAAATCAAACACAACCGATCAATTCCATCCCTTCATTTTCACAAAGATCAAAGCATGCAATCCCTCAAAATTTGGCCAACTTAAATGTCAAGCTACTTCACATATCATGACTACTTTTCATTAGTATATTTATATAGTTGCAAAAACCTAAAAATAAATTAAACCTGAGTGTATCTTTAAGCTAGGCATCCCACAATCATGGGTTCTTGTGTTAGAAATCCTCTACTTCTCTTCTCCTCTCTTAGTCTCTAGCTCAATTGGAAAGGTGGCCAACCTTCATTCCTACATCAAAATGATCAATTCTTACCCTAAATCAACGTCAAACATAAAAGAAAAATAATGAAGATCAAACTAAACAAAAACATATAAAATAAGTCCTAATACACAACAATAATAACCTATTATGCAATAACCAAATGTTAAATACTTAGAAAAACAAACACTGATGCATAACTATCAACTTGCCCACACTTAAATCTTTGCTTGTCCTCAAGAAAAATCAAACACAACCAATCAATTCCATCACTTCATTTTCAAAAAGATCAAAGCATGCAATCCCTCAAATTTTGTCCAGCTCAAATGTCAAGGTACTTCATATATCATGACTACTTTTCATTCTCCTTTATACTGATTACATGCATAAATAAATCAAAAGGACTTGCTTTAAGTTGTAATGTGGTAAAGGTTAAGGTGGGTAAAAAGGGTAAAGGGTTAACACAAGCATTCATAAAGTAATAAGTGGACGAAGGGAAAATAAAACATAATTATAAGATACACAAGTGTAAATATACTACTACTCCGCACTTATTGATGCTACTAAAATGTTCTTCCTTTTTCTTTTCTTTTCTTTTTTCTTTTTCTCTTTTTTTAATAACATGGAAGAAAAAATGAACAAAATAGCAACTAAATACAAAGTGATTTAAGACTAGGAGTATCACTTAACTCATCTCAGAAAAAAATTTGTAGAAAAAATTCCAACTAATGCATCACTCAATACTCTTCTAAGCTTATGAATGGGTAGGTTAATGTGGTTTTAGGTTTTAAAATGTGGGTGTTTTCAAGAAACAAAATGGTTAAGGCTTAACGGGGGTAACAAAGGATAATAAAAGGTAGGTCATTTAAGCCAAAGGTTAACACAAAAAGGGCCTTAATCATGTCTATTAAGTAAGCATCTAGTAGACTTAAACTGATTCAAAGCAAGTTATGAAGGTAATAACCTAAGGAAGCATCACACAAACAAAGAAATAAAATGACTATAGATGGAGTCATATAGGCTCAATTTTCACATTGGCTTAAATGAAAATTCATTATGGATCTCTACACTACCTCCTTGCTCAAGTGTCAAATTGTGAGTAAGCTTATGTAACCAACTACTTTTCATCCCTCAACGTGGCTCACTCTTTACTCAAGTAGCCTAATCCAAGTTCAAGCATGCATTCAATTTAATTCCAACTAGTATGACAGAATCTCATGGAAAAATAAATCAAAATGATTCAAGTATGGTTCCATTGCTTAACACAAAACAACATAGAACAACCTTATATGCCTCAAAAATACATTCTATTTAACAAAATGCAAACATTTACTAAAACAAACTAAAACAATGCAATTGATAAAACAAATGTCACCTTCACACACTTAGAGAACACATTGGCCTCAATGTGACAAGTCAACCACAAAATAAGGTCAAATGGCATCAAACTAAACAAAAAGAAAAAAAAACTAACAAGGTAAATAAAATAACGTAAAAAATTTAAGGTAAGAAAGCTCATGGAGATTGCGCTGGCGAAGGCGTTGGAAAAGGGACTTCAATGTTATTCCTGTGGATGAACTTGAGGAATTTCTTCTTCATGTACCACTGCTCCTTATGCACTTGTCTCATCTGGGTGTACAGCTCATTAATTTGTAGCATCATTTGTTAATGGCTAGAGGCCATTTGGTCGAGGATCTGCTAGAATTTGTTGACCTCTGTAGCTGTGGTTGGTTCCACTTCCACTGCTTCTTCTTGGGGCTCTGAGGGTGCCTAAGATGCGGATGGTCAAGAAGTGGTTGTATCCTTACCCTTCCTATTTTTTATTCTAGTACGCATCTGAGGATTTCAGAGCTCCATAAAATGGAGCCCCAAAATATCAGAATGTCTCAAATAAGGTATGTCAAACATATCATATCTAGCTATACACACACTATCTACGTCAAGATTATAATATAAAGCCAAAGTAGTAACAATGTATGACATACCAAAATATGATCTTTTCTTATTAACACAACTCACAATAGCTCAAAAAATCCTACAAGGGTATTTATTTTGATTTTACGATCCATGCACCAAAGGAAAAAAAGTTCGTTAGCTGAGTACTTATTGCTTTTAGTTTTGATAAAAACCATTAGGCATGCAAACTTATGAAGAAGTAAGTGCTTAGTGCTATGAATTAAAGTATTGGGTGCATTCCTAGAGTCAAAATTGTTTTCACCCATTAGAATTTTCCAATAATCATCCACATAAAAGTCATTGTGATCATCCAAAACTTTAGTGTTCGATAAATCAAAAAGTGCATGAATGATTGTATAATCAAGTTTATAAGCATGGCCAACTATCTTAAACCGGAATGTATCCATTTTAGGATTATAGCTAGGCATGTCAAAAGTGGCCCGACCCGCTTTTGGCCCGCGTTGATTGGGCATATAGCGCGTCGGTTATTTTCAAAACGATGTCATTTTGTCAAAAACGACATCGTTTTGAACATTTTTTATTTAAAAAATATATGACGGCTGATCCAGATTGCCCATGCGCCAGCGGGATTATGGGCAGGCCAGCCCATGCCGGCCCGCCAAGCCATGGGCCACCATGGCCCGGCCCATTGACATCCCTAATTGTACTATATAGTGGTGAAAAATTATATCGTCATCATGGGATATATCGGAACATAACAACGAATTAACTGGCTCCAACCAATATTCGCAGCTAATCTTTCAATATTATACCTTAATCCTAGAGTTTCTAACAGTTCGAACTCAAAGTACCTAGGAGGCATTAATTCTCTATCCTTAAAGTCACGAAATCACATACCTTCTTCTTAAAAATGAAAAGGGAATGGGGCACGAAAAGTAGCTGCCATATCTTGTTTACCTTCTGTGGAGACTTGAAGGCGCAATTCGTCGGTTGGTTTTCAAGTTGCAAGCTTTTTTAGAGCCATTGAAGGAGAAAAATCTGTAAAAATTAAGCAAGAGAGAGGTGGGCACGTTTTTAGAGAGAAAGAGAGAAAATCTTAACAAACCCTTGGGTTCTTGAGTGATTAATGTGAAACAAGTGTAAAAGAGTGAAAAATTGATGGAAGAAGTGAAGAAAATGCCAAGATTTGGGTGAAAAATGAAGGATTTGAGAGGTTTGGAGAAGTGGGGTTTTGTTTTTTAAGAGAGAGAGAATGTTAAGAAGTGAATAAAGAAGAAGAAGGGGGAGTTTAAAATTTTTTTCGGATGGGGGATCCCACGATCGTGGGAATCCTTATCATTCCTACGATCGTGGATTAATGTTCCAGAAACTTTCTGGAGAGCCTCCCCACGGTCGTGGGAAACAACCTCATTCCTAGGATCGTGGGTTAAGGCTCCAAAAACTTTCTAGAGAGCCTTCCCATAGTCTTGGGAAACATACAAATTCCGACGATCGTGGGTTAAGGCTCTAGAAGGATCTTGTAGAGCCTTCTCCCGGTCGTGGGAAACAACCCAATTCCCACGATCGTGGTTATTCCAACTTCTCAAACTTCTTAGCCCTCTTCCAAGTTTAGCATGCATTCTCAATATTCTAGCAACCTGCAAACAAATCAAAATCACCTAACCAACAACAAATTTGAAGAGAAAATAAGTTAAAACTCAAAGAAAATCCAAATAACACCAAGCAAACTCAAATCAAACATAATCACAAATAAATAAATCAGGCAAACAAGTAAACAAAGACAAACAAAAGAAAGGTAAACATGCTAAGAGTAAAAGAAAGGAAAGAGATGACTTCCCTTTCCTTTCTTGTGAGTATGCCCCTTCATAGTTTGTCTTACATCTATGCCCATTGACCTTGAATGCTTCACCCTTGCATTTTCCAAGTCCAAAGCTCCTTGGGGAAACACTTGGAGGATTTTAAAGGGTCCACCCCATCTTGACTTGAGCATTCTGGGAAATAACCGAAGTCGTGAATTGAATAAAAGCACCAAGTCTCCACTCTTAAACTCCTTTTTGATGTGAGCATCATGCCACATTTTTTCTCTTTCTTTGTATAACTTAGCATTTTCGTAAGCTTAAATCTCAACTTTTCCAATTCATCAAGTTGTAACAATCTCTTCTCACCTGCTAGCTTCCATTCCATGTTCAACTTCTTAATGTCCCAATATGCTCGATGCTCCAACTCCAATGGTAAATGTAAGCCTTGATATACACAAGTCGATATGGTATGGTACTTTCGGTGTTTTGAAAGCTATCCTGTAAGCCCATAAGTTGTCATCTAGCTTCAAATCCCAATCCTTTCTTAAAGTGCTCACTATCTTCTCCAAATCTTTTTCAACTCTTTATTCACTTCCTCCATTTGGCCACTAGTTTAGGGGTGGTAAGGGGTAACCACTCTATGATGGACATTGTATCTTTTCAGAAGAGCCTCAAAAGGTTTGTTACAGAAATAACTCCCTCCATCACTTATGATCACTCTAGGCACCCCAAATCTAGTAAAGATCTTCTTGATGAACTTTTGAACCACCTTGCCATCATTAGTTGGAGTAGCTATAGCCTCAACCCACCTGGAAACGTAATCGACCCAACTAATATGTAAGTGTACCTAAAGAGGATGGGAATGGTCCTTGAAGTCTAAGCCCCACACATCGAATATCTCTACCTCTATGATGTTTGAAAGCAGCATCTCATCCTTCTTCGATATGTTCCCACTCTTTGACTCCTATCACACTTTAGCATAAAATCACGAGCATCTTTGAACAAGGTTGGCTAATAGAATCCACACTCCAAGGTCCGAGCAACAGTCTCATTAGCTCCATAATGCCCTGCATAAAGTGAGCTATAACATTGCATCAAAATTTCAGGCGTTTCATCTTTAAGGACACACCTATGAATCACACTATCAGAACATTTCTTACAAAATATAGGTTTATCCTAAATATAACGAGAACATTGAAATAAGAAGTGCTTGTTTTTTTGATATGAAAGCTCAGAAGAAAGAATACCATCTAAGAGGTGGTTTGCAATATCTGTAAACTAAAGATGAAAAGGATTGTCTACCATCATTAAAGCCTCATTAGGAAAGCTCTCCTCAATTTCCACTTCTTCTTTATAGTTTCCCCCTTTAAGTCGTGATAGGTGGTCCGCTACAACATTTTCAGCTCCCTTCTTGTCCTTAATCTCAATGTTAAATTCTTGGAGCAGGAACACCCACTAGATGAGCCTAGCCTTAGCATCTTTATTAGGAAAGAGATAACGTAATGCCGTATAGTCTGTAAAAACAATAACTTGTGAGCCTAAAAGATAATAACGAAATTTCTCACATACAAATACCACCGCAAGTAATTCCTTCTCAGTAGTGGTGTAGTTTAGTTGTGCTCTCATTAAAGTCTTGCTTGCATAATAGCTAGCATACAACATCTTCTCCTTCTGCTGTCCAAGTACACAACCAATAACATGGTCACTTGCATCACACCTAATCTCAAATGGAAGAGATCAATCTGGCGACGTCAAAATGGGTACTGCTGTAAATGCCTTCTTTAACCCGTTAAAAGAATCCAAACAATCATCATTAAACACAAAAGGAACATATTTAACTAATAAATGAGTTAAGGGTCTAGTAATAAGAGAAAAATCCTTGATGAACCATTTGTAGAACCCTGCATGACCAAGGAAAGCTCAGATACCCTTGATGTTGGTAGGAGGTGGTAGCTTTTCAATCACTTTGGTCTTAGCTCGATCCACTTCAATCTGCTCGCATGAGATCTTATGGCCTAATACAATTCTCTCTTAGACTATGAAATGGCACTTCTCTTAGTTTAAGACCATATGAGACTCCTCACATCTTTGAATCACTCTGTCTAAATTAAACAACCAATGATCAAAATAATCTCCAAAGATAGAGAAGTCATCCATAAATACTTCCATAAATATTTCATTCATGTCCGCAAATATGGCTATCATGCACCTTTGAAATGTGGCAGTTGCATTGCATAAACCAAAAGGCCTTATCCGATAAGCGAAAGTATTATAAGGATAACTGAAAGTGGTCTTCTCTTGGTCTTTCGGGTATATAATTACTTGACTGTACCTTGACTATCTATCAAGAAAACAGTAAAAAGAATTTCCAACCACCCGCTCAATCATTTGTTCCATAAAAGGTAAAGTGACATGATCTTTCTCGGTGGCCAAATTTAACTTCCTATAATCAATAAACACTCGTCAACCTGTGATAGTCCTAGTAGAAAATTTCACCATGTTCATTCTTTATCACTGTCATGCCACTGTTCTTAGGCACACACTGTACTAGACTCACCCACTCACTATCTAAAATAGGGTAAATAATCCCCGCATCTAAAAGTTTCACTACCTCCTTCTTCACAACCTCTTGCATGTTTGGATTTAACCTTCTCTGTCTTTCCCTTACAGTTTTACATCCTTCCTCTAGGTTAATCCTATGCATCACCACATTGAGGCTAATCCCCCTAATATCAGAAATTTGTCACCCCGTGGCTCTCATCCTCTTCTTAATGGTCTCAACCATTTTCTCTTCTTGCTTACAATCTAATTAGGGTATGGCTCTTACCCAAAAAGGTGTATCTCAAATAGGCAGGTAAGGGTTTAAGCTCTAAAGTGGGGGGCTTAATAATGGAAGGTGGTGTGGGTGTATCTTTTCTCTCTAACTTCTCTATATCAACTTCCTCACATAATTCCTCTTCTTTCACACTCTCATATTTGTGCACTTCATTAATTTTATCAACTTCCTCTTCAACCTCCTTCACACACTCATCCACAACATCAATTTTTATACATACATTACCATCGATCGGTTTCTTCAAAGATGTTGACAAACTGTTCATCACCAATTCTCAACACAAGTTTTCCTTTATACACATCAACTAATGCTCTACTAGTATTCATAAAGGGCTTACCCAAAATCAACGGAAAAATATTATCAGTTTCAAAATTTAAAACAACAAAATCAACAGGAATGATAAATTTGTTGACTTTTACCAATACATCGTCTACGACTCCAAATGGCCTCTTGATGGATTGATCCATAAGTTGAATTAGCATAGATGTTGGCTTGATCTCTCCTAGTCCCAATTTCCTAAAAACAGATAAGGCATCAAATTAACACTTGCACCTAATCACACATGCATTTAGAAAATTCAAAGTCACCAATAACACATGGAATAGTAAAACTCCTTAGATTTTGTAGTTTTGAAGGCATTTGGCTTGATATGATCGAACTACAGTTTTTTATTAAAGTTATCATGTGATTGTCTTCCCAAGCGCGTTTTTGTGTGAGTATGTCCTTAAGAAACTTCGCGTACTTAGGCATGCACTCCAAGGCTTCCATCAATGGCAAGTTAATTTGCAGCTTCTTCAATTTCTCCAAAAACTTGGAAAACTGAGTGTCCACTTGATGTTGTCTTACCCTGTGTGGATTCGAAAGTTTAGGCTTGTAGGGTAGTGGTGGTACATAAGGCCTTTCTTCTTTTTTCTCTTCTTCCATCTCCTTGCTTTTCCCTTTTTCTTGGCTATCCTTTTGCACATTTGGTTCCTCCATCTGCTTGCCACTTTGAAGTATAATAGCCTTAAGTTGTTCCCTTAGGTTAGCCTCAGTATTTCTTAGTAGTCTACCTGCACTTCTAGAAGACAAAGAATTAAGAGGTTGGCCTACCTAGACCTCCAAATTATGGATGGAAGAGGCATGGTTCTTCACAATCTGATCAAACTTTGCCTCCATCCTCTTTTGACTTTCCTCCTGGCTCGAAAACATCCTCTTTTAGTTTTCTTCTTAACTTGCTACTTTGGACCCCAAGACATCCATTAGCTTGTCCATTTTTCTCTCTATAGATCCAAGTCAGTCTTGCTGAAATCCAGGAGGTCCTTACTATCTTACTTGGCCACCTGTGTTGTTAGTACTCCAATAAAATTTTGGGTGATTTTCTACCTCAGATTGTAAGTATTAGAGTAAGGATTATTACCTCTTTGTGGTTGTCCCATATAATTTACCTATTCTGTATCACTGGATCCCAACAAGAAATATTCAGTTGAGTCATAGTTGTTTTGCCTACATAACTCAAATTGTAATTGGATATCTTTAGCTATAGATGGAGATGCTCCTTGCATGTTACTTAACTGCCTAGTGAGCGCTATGACTTGTGCCTGTAAAGATGTAACAGAGTCAATTGGGATCATACCTTTTTGCTTCTTTTGCCTCTATCAACTCCTCTCACTTGACCACATACAACTATTGCTTGCTAATTCTTCCAAAAGGTCATGAGCTGCATCAATAGTCTTTCTCATCAAAGAACCTCCAGCATCTGCATCTATGGTTCCTCTTGTGCTCTAATTTACACCATTGTAGGATGTCTACAACAGGAGCTCCCTCGGAAGGTTATGGTGGAGACAACTTCTTTGTAATTCTTTGAACCTCTTTTAGGCTTCGTATAAAGATTCCCCATCACTTTGTTGAAAATTTGTGTTTTCCTTTATGATTCTTGTTTTTTTGGTTAAAGGGAAGTATTTAGTAAGAAATGCTTAGGCTAACTGTTCCTAAGTAGTGATCTACCCTGAACTGAGCGAGTTATAACAGGCCTTTGCCCGATCTCTTAAAGTGAAAGAAAACAACCGCAACTTCATGGCATCATCAAACATCCCATTAAACCAGAAGGTGTCATAGATCTCTAAAAAATTCACAAGATGGGTGTTGGGCTCTTCGTTGGACAGCCAATAAAATTGTACACTACTTTGATGTATGTTGAGGAGTGTCAGCTTGATCTCGAAATTATTAGCTTGAATCACTGGCCTTGTAACTCCTTGAGGACTGAAACCTGACCTCATAAAGTCCATCAATGTCCTCTCAGTTCCTCCTTGCTCTCCTTTTCCTACCATATTTCTTTGTACAATGTCTTGGTGCTTTGCTCTTCTTAACTCTCGTTCGTGCTTTGTGATATCGGATAACTCTTCGTCACTAAATTCAGTTGATCTTTGCGTGCTCCTTGTGTTCATGCACTTGCAAATACACAAGGAAAAGTATCAAAAACTCTTAAATCAAGGTAACCTAAAATAAACAAAATGCTAAACAAACAATTGTTAAGTCAAGAGGACTTTACGATGACTAATTTTGATGACAATCAAATAACAATAATGTTAGAAACAAAAGAATGTCTTTGACAAGTGTGTTAAGTGCGCAGAAGCAAAGACTATACAGACGCAGATTCAGACGCAGACACAGATGCAAAAACAATGCAGATGTAGACGCAGACACAGACGCAAAGACTATATAGACGCAGATGCAGACGCAGACACAGATGCAAAAACAATGCAGATGTAGATGCAGACACAGACGCAAAGACCATACAGACGCAAATGCAGACGCAGACATAGATGTAAAAACAATGCAAATGCAGACACAAAGACTATACAGATGCAGACGCAGACGCAAACGCAAAGGCAAAAGAGAAGTGAAGAAGACATAGACGATACCACGAAGATACACTAGCATGTCAGACAGTTATTTAGTCAGAGTTAGTGACAGAACTTAACTAAATGATGGTTACCTAGAAGCGGTTATCAAGAATTAAGAAGCTGTTATCAAGAACAAAGAAGCAGTTAGAGATGAAGACTATAAATATTAGTCGCAGTCGAAGATGAAAACTGATGATGATTAGAAACAGAGAAAAACTGAGACAAGTTAGAAAGACTAGATAATCTGAGAGAAAAGTCTTACTGTGCTTACT
>JAOQMS010045456.1:0-34131 GCA_027563885.1 Erythroxylum longipes | reverse complement strand
TTTAATTTCATCAATCCATAAATTATTCCTCTAACAATACCCGAATTCATTCAAGTCATATTTACTAAAAAAAAATTCAGGGTCTAACATAATATCCTTTGTTATTAAAAATCGATTGATTTACTAATTAATCAGCCAGTTTTTGTATTAATAGATTTTTATAAATTAATATAAACTTGTTGGTTTTTATTTAATAGTCTCTTTTTTCAATTAAACTCCAATATCTTTAATAGACAAAGTCCCTTTCTTCAATCATATTTTAAATGTAACTCGTTTTCCCATACTAAGGGTTAAGACTCTAGACCACTGTACATGAGAAATAGTATTGAGAAAATTATGAGGTGCATCGCATTCACATATATATCATTAGCATATACACATGAATTATAATATTGCACATGTTTCAAAGACTGTATATGCACTCAATTGACATGTTCTGGGGTATAAAAAGTTTAAAATGATCATGCTGTGAATTGTGAATTGTTATGTGTTGAATTTTGGTGTAATGATTTTCAATTATTAATTGGGAACTTATTTGCTACAATTGGGATATTTATAAATTTATGTGTATTTTTGGACTAGAAAAAATGCCAACTGGCAAGACAAATGGAAACCATAGGGAGATAACATGTGGCAAGTGACAACTGTCACCAAACTTGCCACTCATCTATCTCACGATACACTCAAACATTGAACACCATCTTTCATTTCTCTTTCATTGTTACATGCTCTTTCTTCTTTCTTCTCTCAACTCACGACACTCTCATCAACCCTCACCATCTTAAGTTTTGCTAACATCCTACACAAGCCACTCCAATGAAATTTTGTTGTCTTCTCCTTGATGATGAAACCCAATTCTATTCTCATCTTGTTCTTGAAATGTTGATGATCGTGTGAGCTTGGAGGGGCTAGGTTAACCCATGAATTAAAGAGCTTTGGAGTTAAACAAGTAAGTGTAATAATGTTGTTCATGGCTTGTTTTAATAGAAAAGTATATGATGATAGTTTAAAGAAGGATTGATAGTAAAAATGGTGTATGATGTGTGTGTTGGAACGTTGATGAAGAAATGTATATGTTTGTGTTCTGTTTTTGTGTAAATGATTAATGATAAATTATGAGTTGTAGTATATATGATTTTGATATGTAATTGAGGAGAAAACGATGAAGAAATGAAGTCTAAATAATGAACTATGCATTATATGTGTTGGATATAGTGTGTAGAGGTTAAAATTTAGAAAATTGGAAGGAGAAAGGGGTGATAAAATTTTCAGATGGCATAACCCACGATCGTGGGAAAGGAATTAGACGTGGATTCTTCTCTTTTATGTGATGTTTGAACCAACTAATGATAAGATACCTTACTTTGGTGCATTTAGACTTGATTAAGGCTTGAAATGAACCTAGTTTGATGATTAAATAAGTTGATAAAGTGTTTGATATGTTTAGGTTGTAATTGAGGTTATAACTTAAGAATGGATTGACAATATTAAAGTATCAAAATCTGGAAATTTATGAGTGTTATAGGAATGAAGGTGTTCCTATGATTGTAAATGTGATCTAAAGGATATGAGTAAGGTGAATTAGGTATGAATGAATGAATGAAAATTTGGATATTGTGTGATTATATAATGTTAGAAAAGGATTGATGAATGTTTTATTGATGAATTTAGAATAATCAAGTATATTTGAGGTGTAAACCTAAGTGCAAACTAGTTATATCCAAGTTATGAAGTGTGAATGATTAAGATATGCAATTTAAGGATACATACACAGGGAAAGTCATTTGAGCATGCATTGTACATCACACACACACACACATACACACAAATATATATGTATGCATGATTGAATACTAATATGAATGATCAAATTTGTAATGTTTATAAAATATGTGTATTTTTTAGACGCTCAAGCCGAACGGCCGCATCTAGACATTGCTAGGTCATCAAGGCAAAAGCTATCTGGAGCTTACTGTGAGTCAACCTAGATGTTTCTCACTTGGATTGATTTGTTCTATTTAAATTCCAGTTATTGAAAAGTTATTAATGTGAATGGTCCAAGTTTGATAATTGAGACTGTATTGGGAGTGTTCTCATTTCATGTAGAATATGTTGTAAAGAGTATTAAACTCTCATATGTTTTTGATACTGTATATACGGATTTTGTAGTGAAATGCTATAGTGTAATTATTTATGTTTATAAATGGAATGAGGTGTTGATCTTTTGAATATTTGTGTTATACATATGATGCCAAAATAAGTGAATGTGATTGCTCTAACATGCCGCTTTCATAAGGTATGTTCTTGAATATCCTATAGAGATTAGGGCATATACTCTATCGTAGTGGTGTGTTACAATTTTTGGTATCAAGTATGGTTTGACATTCATAGGGACATATATAAGAACAGTTAGACATGATATAAAGTGAGAGACTCAAATAGTAATCACGATTATTGCTTATTATAGTTCATGATCAAGTTGTAGAATCAACTGAACTAGAGTCTACAGGAGCCAATAGAGAGTCTCCAGTACCTCGATCTGACCAAATGCTTTAGAGAATTCCTGAGAGGAGAGAAAAGAGATACGATAAACTTAGAAAGCAGGGGGTTATAGACTTCTATGGAAGTACAGATCCTACTGAGGCAGAAGGATGGTTATAGAGAACATAAAGGGTATTCGATCAGATGGACTGTGAGTCAGATGAAAGGTTTGACTATGCAGTCTCGCTACTTCAAGGTCCAACTTATCAGTGGTGGAAGACTGTTCCCTGCAACACCACCTGACCTTATAGATTAAAGTGGGAAGACTTCCTGAAAGTCTTCAAAGAGAATTACATGCCGAAGATCTACCTAGATAGGAAGAAGAAAATTTTTTTATATTTAAAGCAGGAAAGTCTCATAATAGCCAAATACGAGATATGATTTAATGAGTTAATGGTATATGTTACTGCATTGATTCCAACTGAGGAAGACAACTGTAGACGGTTTAAAGATGGACTGAATATAGAGATCAGGATGAGGTTGTCTATCACTAATTTTAGTAGTTTTACGGAACTACAAGCTGTCTCGATCCAAATTGAGCAATTATTGAAAGATGAACAAGGAGAATACAGACAGGAGTTCAAAATGAAGAGACCTAGTAAGTCTCAGGTTGATTCTAGCTGAAGGTTTAGTAAACACCAAAATAGATCATTTCGACCACCGACTAGATCAAGACAGTCGAGGTTTAGACCGAGGGACAGTTTTGTATAGGTTGGTAGTGGTAGAGGTCCAGTATCAAGATAAACACTACAGATGCCCAGTTATGAACACTGTGGTAAGAAACATGGTAGAGAATGTTGGAAGTTATCAAGAGCTTGCCTTCGTTATTGCTCTTTTGAACACTAGATTAAAGATTGTCCTGTGACTTACGGAGCACAGTCTGGAGTGAGAGGAGGAGTAGTGACTGAAATGACTATCCAACAAAGCAGAGCTAGTAGATCAGGATAGAGAGGCAGAGGTAGAGCTAGAATAAGTTCAGTTGGTCTTACTGTCAAGACTGAGGTGTGGAGTAATCAGCCGTAGTCTCAAGCCAAGATTTATGCCATTATGAGATAAGAGGCTTAGAACTCCCCAAATGTTGTAGCAGGTGCGTTAAATGTCTTTCAATTTAAAGCATTTGCATTATTAAATCCAGGATCTACGCATTCATTTATCACACTACATCTGGCATCTAAACTGAATTGTGAGAGAGATATGTTGAATTGTGATTTAGAAGTGAGTACACGGGTAGGTGGTACTACATTAATTGGAGAAGTGTGTAAAAGGTGCATGATTCGAGTTGATCAGGCAGAGTTGGAAGCTAATTTGATTGTATTGCAGTCAAGTGAGATAGACCTCATCTTAGGTATGGATTGTCTTACTACTCATAGGGATGTGATGAATTGCTACACTAAGGAGGTGATTCTTGAATCTCCTAATCAGCCGAGAGTAATATGGCGAGGTGTTAGTCAAGTAGTACCAGCCAGATTGATTTCATCAATGAGTGCTTTGAGATTGATTTGAGGTGGATGTGAGGCTTATCTAACTTATATAATTGATACCCATACTGAGCAGACAATACAGGATATTCTTGTTATTAGGGATTTCTAAGATGTGTTTCCCATTAAATTATCTAGTTTACCCCCAAATAGGGAAACATAGTTTAATATTGACGTAGTTCTAGGTACTACTCCTCTACATATTTCTCCATATAGGATGGAACCTATGGAACTTAAGGAACTTAAAGCTCAGTTATAACAGTTGTTGGATAAGGGTTTTGTCAGATCAAGTGTGTCAACTTGGGGAGCTCCGATTTTGTTTGTGAAAAAGAAATATGGAACTCTAAGCTTATGTATTGATTATAGACAGTTGAATCAGGTGACAGTTAAGAATAAATATTCGTTGCTAAGAATAGATGATTTACTTGATCAATTACAGGGAGCTCAGATGTTTACAAAACTAGACTTGAGATTAGGGTACTATCAGTTGAAGATAGCAGAGGCTGATGTACCAAAGAGTGCATTTAGAACTAGATATGGGCATTTTGAGTTTTTGGTGATGGCCTTTAGGTTGACAAATGCTCCAGTAGCTTTTATGGCATTGATGCATAAGGTATTTCAACCTTACTTAGATCATTTTGTATTTGTATTCATAGATGAAATTTTGGTGTATCCAAAGAGGACAGAGGAACATTATAAACATTTGAGACTAGTCCTACAGATAATAAGAGAGAAACAATTGTATGCCAAGTTTAGTAAGTGTGAATTTTGGCTTGATCAAGTAGTATTCTTAGGTATATAGTATCTAGACAGGGCATACAGGTAGACCCAAAGAAAGTTGAAGCAGTGATGAAGTAGGAAACTCCAATAAATGTATCTGAGATTTAGAGTTTTCTTGGACTAGCAGGATACCACTGGAGGTTTATCGAGGGGTTTTCTTTGATCTCAGCCTCTTTAACAAAGCTTTTGAGGAAGAATACACCATTCAGATGGACTGATGAATGTCAAATGAGTTTTACGAAATTAAAACACATATTAACTACAACACTTGTGTTAGCTATTCCATCTGGATTTGGAGGTTATGTGGTGTATAGTGATGCTTCACACCAGGGATTAGAATGTGTTCTAATGCAGTGTGGTCAAGTGATTGCGTATGCATCAAGACAGTTAAGGTCTCATGGGTTCAACTATCCAGTTCATGATTTGGAACTTGTTGTAGTGGTGTTTGCTTTGAAAATTTAGAGATATTATTTGTATGGTGAGACATTTCAGATATTCACAAATCATAAAAGTTTGAGGTATTTGTTGAGTTAGAAAGAATTGAATATAAGACAACAACGATGGATTGAATTGCTTAAAGATTATGATTGTACAATTGAGTATCATCCTGGTAAAGCTAATATGGTAGCTGATGCTTTAAGTAGGAAATCCAATAGCAGTATGGCTCAAGTACAGTTATCGAGATTACCAAACCTAGTATAGCTGAGAGCATTGAATGTTGAGCTGAATTTGGGGTAAAATGAAGTATTATTAGCTACGTTGAAGCTTAGACCGATGTTAAATGAAAGGATCAGAAAAACTCAAAGTAAGGATCCAAAATTAGTGAAGTTGATAGAGAAGTTGAAAGTGAATATGAATTCTGAGTTTGAATTGAGAAATGATACATTGTGGTTGAAACAGAGATTATGTGTACCTAATGTGGATGATTTGAGGAAAGAGATTCTTGAGGAAGCACATATAGTAGCTTATACTATGCATCCTGGTACTACCAAGATGTACAATACACTGAAATAACATTTATGGTGGCTAGGAATGAAAAAGCAAATGGCTGAGTATGTTTCTAAGTGTTTAACATGATAATAGATTAAGGTAGAGCATCAGGATCCGGTTGGAAAATTACAATTATTATTTATTTCGAAGTGGAAATGGGAGAAAATTACTATGGATTTCATTATGGGTTTGTCGAGGACTTTGAGGCAACATGATGTCATATGGGTCATTGTTGATAGATTAACGAAGACAGCCCATTTCTTACCAGTGAGGGAGAATAATACACTGGATCAGTTAGCCTGGGAGTATGTAAATGAAATAATGAGATTACATAAAATTCTGGTGTCTATTGTATCAGACTGAGACCCCAGATTTAATTCGAGATTTTGGGGCAATTTATAGATAGCTTTGGGTATAAGGTTGGACTTTAGCATAATATTTCATCTTCAGACAGACAGACAAAGTGAAAGAACTGTTAAGACTACTGAGGATATGCTCAGAGCTTATGTTTTGGAGTTCTAAGGAGTATGAGATCAATATATAGCTCTAATTGAATTTGCATATAATAATCATTATCACAGTAGTATCGGCATGGAACCATATGAGATGTTATATGGCAGAAAGTGTTATTTGCCTTTATATTGGGATGAAGAGGTTCTAAGGATTATCGAAGCCTAGAACTGATTGAAGACACTCTTAATAAGGTTAAATTGATCTACAATAGAATTAAAGTGGCTCAAGATAAACCAAAAAGTTATGTGGATCTGCACCGGAGAGATATAGAGTATCAAGTAGGAGATAAAGTGTTTCTGAGAGTATCACCTTGGTAAGGAGTGCTGAGATTCGGTAAAAACGGTAAGTTAAGCCCTAGATACATTAGTCTATATGAGATTAATGAGAGAATCGGACCATTGGCGTACAAGTTATCATTACCACTAGAGATGTCTCAGATTCACAATGTGTTTCATGTCAGTGTGCTCAGAAGATATCGGTCGGATCTGCATATGTGTTATTCGCACAAGAAGTTGAAGTTGCAAGTAATATGAGCTATGTAGAATAATCAGTTAAAATAGTCAGATATCAGACGAAGCAACTAAGAAATTGAATGATCCCCTAATAAAAGTCCTTTGGAGGAATCATTCAAGTGAAGAAGCTACATAGGAAACGGAGGAGAATATAAGGAAATAATATCCCCATCTATTTGATCAATCAGGTAAGAATTTTAAGGACGAAATTTCTTAAGGGGGAGAATTGTAATAACCCGTTTTCTCATACTAAAGGTTAGGACCCTAGACCACTGTACATGAAAAATAGTATTGAGAACATTATGAGGTGTATTGCATTCACATACATATCATTAGCATACAAACATGAAATATGATATTCTACACGTTTCAAAAACTGCATATATACCCAATTGACATGTTTCGGGGTATAAAAAGTTTAAAATGATCATTATGTGAATTGTAAATTGTTATGTCTTGAAATTTTGTCTGATGATTTTCAATAATTAATTGGGAATTTATTTGCTACAATTGGGAGATTTATAAATTTATTTGTATTTTTGGACTAAGAAAAATGCCAAGTGGCATGACAAATGGGAACCATAGGGAGATGACATGTGGCAAGTGACAAGTGTCTTCACACTTGCCACACATCTATCTCACGATACACTCAAAAATTTAAGACCATCTTTAATTTCTCTTTCATTTTGTTACATGCTCTTTCTTCTTTCTTCTCTCAACTCACGACACTTTCACCAACCCTCACCATCTTGAGTTTCGCTAATAACCTACACAAGCCACTCCAAGGAAATTCTGTTGTCTTCCTTTTAATGATGATACCCATTTCTATTCTCATCTTGTTCTTGAAATGTTGATGATCTTGTAAGCTTAGAAGGGCTAAGTTAACTGACGAATTGAAGAGCTTTGGAGTTAAACAAGTACGTTTAATAATGTTCTTCATGGCTTGTTTTAATAGAAACGTATATGATGATAGTTTAAGGAAGGATTGATAGTAAAAATGGTGTATGATGTGTGTGCCATAACGTTGATGAAGAAATGTATATGTTTGTGTTCTGTTTTTGTGTAAATGATTAACGATAAATTATGAGTTGTAGTATAGATGATTTTGAGATGGATTTGAGGAGAAAATGATGACGAAATGAAGTCTAAATAATGAACTATGCATAAGATTATCATCATCATCACCCAGTTTGAAATCCCGCAACAAAATGGGGTCTGGGAAGGTCTGATAGTACGCAGCCTTACCCTTACATAGTAGAGAGGCTGTTTCCGGTAGACCCACAGGCAAATGTGATAATGAAAAAGTGATGCAGGCTAACAAGGGTAAAAAGGGAAAACTGGATATGTTAAAAAAGATGGGGTAAAAGAGGTGCAAACAAGTACGTTATGACATGCAATTAAATCCGAATATAAACTAATAAATAAAGAAAAATAGGAAAGGAACCAAAAACAAAGTATATAGCTGATATGGAGCCCAGCTCTGCTAAAAACCTAATAGGCTGCAACAAAGTGGCTCTACTCGTCTCTATGTGGGCGAGGAGTTCTAGTGCTGCAACCTTGTGTGTATGAAAATCTTACAGTGTCCGACATCCTTGTTGGATCTTTTCTATATACCCGTGTTGAAAAGACAGGTATATGATAGAACGACTGGGCTATGACTCGCAAACTAGAAAAGACAGAGTTTACCTCTTACGGGGTGAAAACAGTGTGCGAGCGTTACAGTAAACAACTCGTAATACACTTACTCAACTGTCCTGGTGTACTTTAAAGGGTCCTTTACCCTTATTCTATCCCGCTAAAATTTTCTATTTCTGACCACTTCTATAGTAAGGGCCAACTCTGACATATCTTTCTTAACTACTTCCCTCCAAGTCTTATATGGCCTGCCTCTTCTCCTCTTGTAGCCATTAAGAATAATTTGCTTACATCGTCTTACCGAAGCATCTGAGTGCCTTCTGCTCACATGCCCAAACCACCTAAGCCTGGTGTCTCTCATCTTGTTGGCAATACTGGTCACTTGTAGTTTGTCTCTCACCACACTATTTCGGACCTTATTTCGCCTAGTAATGTCACACATCCACCAAAGCATACGCATCTCTGCTACCAACAACTGTCTTGTATGCTTACTTTTGACGGGCCAACATTCAACCCCATATAACATGGTTAGCCGAATCCCCATTCTGTAAAACTTCCCTTTGAGCTTTAAAGGAATCTTTTTATCATATAAGACCCCTGATGCGCTTCGCCATTTGCTCCACCCAGATTTGATACAATTGACTATATCGTCATCAATGTTACCATCTCTCTGGATGATGGACCCGAGGTATTTAAAACTTTGTTTTTGTGGTATGACGTTAGTTCCAATTATTACCGCCGCCTCATAGACCATCTGGCTTCCCGAAAAGTTGCATTTCATATACTCCGTCTTAGACCTGCTCATTCAAAAACCTTTCGACTCTAACGTCTCTCTCCAACGTTCTAACTTGAAATTGACCCCCGCCCTGGTTTGATCTACCAGGACAATATCGTCTGCAAATAATATACACCAAGGTACCTCTCCTTGAATATGTTTGGTAAGTTCATCTAACACTAATGCGAACAGAAAAGGGCTTAAAGCGGAGCCTTAGTGTAGGCCAATACCAATAGTAAATGCTTCCGTGTCACCCCCTATTGTCCTTATGCTAGTCAATGCTCCTTTATACATATCTCTAATAACGCGTACATAAGTCATATGGATTCCCTTTGCCTCCAAGCACTCCCATAGGATTTCCCTAAGAACCCTATCATACGCCTTCTCTAAATTAATAAAAATCATATGTAAATCTCGTCTTCATTCCCTGTAGCATTCAATAAACCTATGGAGAAGATATATTGCTTTTGTCTTGGACCTACCAGGCATAAATCCAAATTGGTTGGCTGATATAGAAGCTTCTCTCCAGACTCTCTTCTCGATTACCTTCTCCCACATCTTCATGGTATGACTTAGTAATTTGATGCCTCTATAGTTGTGACAATGTTGGATGTCCCCTTTGGCCTTGTATACTGGGATATAGTATATGCCTTGTATGCATAAGATGTGTTGGATATAGTATATAGAGGTTAAAATCTGGAAAATTGGAAGGAGAAAGGATGATAAAATTTTCGAATAGCATATATATATGTTAGGCTAGCTATATGCTGTGTATTATCAAAAATTTCCATAGAACGCGGTGAAGGTGTTCATATGATTGTAAATGTCATCTAAAGAATATGAGTAAGGTGAATTAGGTATGAATGAATGAATATATATATACATATATATTCCATTAGGCTAGCTATATGTTGTGTATTATCAAAAATTCCCACAGAACACAGTGAATAAAGGTGTTCATATGATTGTAAATGTCATCCAAAGGATATGAATAAGTTGAATTAGGTATGAATGAATGAAATTTTGGATATTTTGTGATTATATAAGTTAGAAAAGGATTGATGAATGTAAGATTACTTAATGTTTGATTAATGAATTTAGAATAATCAAGTATATTTGAGGTGGAAACCTAAGTGCAAACTATTTATATCCAAGTTATGAAATGTGAATGATTAAGATATGTGATTTAAGGATACATATTTGGGGACAGTCAATTGAGCATGCATTGTACACGACACACACACACACACACACACACACACACATATGTATGCATGATTGAATACTAATATGAATGATAAAATTAGTAATGTGGGTTTTAATGTGTGTATTATATGTTTTAGACTCTCAAGTCTAACGTTGACATCCAGACATTGTTGGT
This sequence comes from Erythroxylum longipes, assembly GCA_027563885.1. NCBI lineage: Eukaryota > Viridiplantae > Streptophyta > Magnoliopsida > Malpighiales > Erythroxylaceae > Erythroxylum > Erythroxylum longipes. The sequence goes on along the minus strand of JAOQMS010045456.1, from coordinate 23,526 downwards.
TTGTTAAGGCAATAGCTATCTGGAGCTTACTGTGAGTCAACCTAGAAGTTTCTCACTAGGATTGATTTGTTCTATTTAAATTCCAGTTATTGAAAAATTATTGACGTGAATGTTATAATTTTGGACATTGATAATCCGAAGAGTTTGATAATTGAGATTGTATTGGGAGTGTTCTCATTTCATGTAGAATATGTTGTAAAGAGTATTAAACTCTCATATGTTTTTGATACTGTATATACGAATTTTGTAGTGAAATGCTACAATATAATTATTTATGTTTATAAATGGAATGAGGAGTTGATCTTTTAAATATTTGTGTTATACGTATGATGCCAAAATAAGTGAATGTGATTGCTTTAACATGTTGCTTTCATAGGGTATGTTCTCGAATGTCCTCTAGATATTAGGGCATATATTCTATAGTAGTGGTGTGTTACATTAAATTATTCAATTTTGTTCAATTTTTATTATGTATCGATTTTATGATAGTGTAATATCAGTTGAACTTTTTATCTTACCGGTTTAATTTTATTCTGATTTTTAAAATATTGCTTATAGTTGACCCATCCAATTAAGACTTGATAACATGTGTTAATGAAGTATTTATTAAATAAAATCGAATAAATTATATTTAAAATTTGAAACTTTACTTAATTTTAATTAAAGTTACAAATTACATATACCAAATACTCATAATTTTAATTTGCTATAACTGCACTTTAACGCTTATTAAAAGTATTGATGTTGTTAAGCTGAGCGACATATAATTAGACTCTGATCTATTTTAACATATATAAAAGTTATAACTAATTTTAAAAAGAAATAATATTGTTATATTTAATGTAAATTTTACTTTAATTTTTGATTTAAAATTTATTTATTTTAAAATTCAATGTAAATTTTTGCTTTGATTTCTACAAGTGGATTAAAGATGCTTTGAATCTCTTTTCCTTACGTAAGGTGTGTAACATCCTTCCATGCTTTCATTGTTTCTCTTTTTCCTTAAAAAGATTATTCTTTTTCTTTCTTTATATGTCCATTTTTCTTGCTTTTAAACTATCTGTCTTTCCTTCTATGTGTGTGAACTTCTCGACAAGAAATAAAATCTCCAAAAAAACTCAATAAGAGAGTTCATTATAAAAATCAAAATGTATAAAGAGACGTAACATAAGTTCTTTAGATCTCAACACAAGAACAAATTTATTAAAGAAACAAAGTTAAGAAAGAAAACAACACATAAAGAAAGAAGAAACACTAAGAAAGGGAAGTGAGGGGATGCTCACTTTTTAGGGAAGGAGATTTCTGGTGTAGAGTGAAGAGAGAGAGAGAGAGTGTTTGATGGCATTATTAAAGTAATTGAAAAAAAAGATCTTACTTATTATCTAAAAATAATGGAAGGTAAACACTCTGAACTTGTAACTCGAACTCGGTTGCTACTGATCACGATGGCCACCAGGCCAAAAAAGTTCGTATCTGCAGCCGCGAGGAAGACCCTCCACCTCGAGAAAAAATATCTTATAGTGCGACTGTAGTAGGAGGCTAAGGAACTTCCGTAGAGACGATGGTTCAAGCCTGGCCTCACGAGGAACCGATAGACATTGAGGAAGGAGACATCGTTCCTATACCAGGAGTACAGAAGGAGGCATTAAACTATCCCACACTTTCAAAACACGATTGGATAAACAGTGGGAACTAGCAGTCATTGTAAAGCTGATAGGTAGACGGGTGGGGTATAAAATGCTCTGCTCTCGTCTGCAAATCATGTAGAAACCGCGCAGTCCCACAAAGGTGGTGGACTTGTATCATGATTTCTTCCTAATGAATTTCAAAGATGACACCGACTTTTTCAATGCCCTCACCAATGGACCATGGGTAATTCAAGTTGATAGAAGTTGAAGACTTAGAAGGGTTTAAGGCACAGCCGACCACGTCATTTACCACTGGCACATCTGTAGGATTTTTATAACGGGCATCTTCAGTTTCAAATGTGGAGAGAAGCCGATCCACGTACCATGGGCTACACATCAATTTTAATGGATCCAAATGGCTTTCAAAGTAGGGGATTAAGACGAAGTCTGCAGCCCAAAAGGGGAAGGGCTTACTAGCTGGATTACCCGACAACCTGGTTGGAAATCCACCCAATTCAAGCTTCAAACTCTAGCCACTAAACAGAAATGCAAAGATGCATCGCGCTGTTCAAATCACTTCCCACACCGATCTTGTATGTGACAGTCAGTTGGCTGGAAATCTAGTTAGGGTAGAGGCGGACCACCCCATGGAAGGCGTCACAGATCTTGAGAACACTCTAATTCCCAGGGTTATTCAACATCACCAACCACCTTCCAAACCTCCCGATCCAAACGAAGGAGAGATGAGGATGGAGGAAGAATCCACAACGAACATTTCTGAACATATGGATCTCCAAAATCAGGGAACTACGAACGGTGTCGCGAGTAACAGTACCCAAGAATGGCCGCAGGTATCGGAGAGCGTTTTTACTCCTTAAGCTTCTCTATTACGTCTATTGTTTTATGGAACTGCCAAGGGCGGGAGGACCCAAATTTCTTCCTATAATGCAGAATTATATCCACATCTATAAACCAAGGATGTCGGTATTGCTTAAACCACGAATTAGTTGCAAGAGAGCACAGAAAGTTATTTGTTCTCTAGGTTTTGATTTTAGTTTTAGAGTTGAGGCTAAGGGCTTTGCTGGAGGTATTTAGCTACTTCGGAAAGAAGAATTCGATGTATCTATAGTGGTGGCATGCAGACAATTTATCCATACCACAATCAAGTATGGATCTTCCATGTTTATGCTAGCCCCCAGTTTGGTACACAAATTACTTTGGCGGTATTTACGATGGATTGGCAAGGAAGTTTCAATGCCTTAGATCATCGGTGGAGACTTCAATGCTAAATTGGACGCTTCTGATAAAAAGGGAGGGTGGTCAAACTCTACTTCGATAGCGAATAAACTATTTCAAGAGTGTGTTTAATGTTGTGGCTTGCATGATTTGGGATATGTGGTTCTAAATATACATGGAGGAGGGGGACTATCCAAGATAGACTAGATAGATTATTATGCTCTTTGTTATGGTTAGAGTCCTTTCCCCATGCAACCAACAACCACCTTCCTTTTTAAGGCTCGGACCATCGGCCTCTATTTTTAGATTTTGACAGGAGTTATAGGAGAGAAATGACTCCTCCAGTGTTTCGGTTTCAATCAGCTTGGCTAGCTCGCAAAGTTTGATCAAATATTGGACGAATATTGGCAATCCGAACCGACTAATGTGATGACCACTCTTGAACATTTTGCTACAAAACTCATGAGTTGGAACAGAAGTGTGTTTGGTAATATTTTCCAACGGAAGAAGCGTCTTCTAGCTAGGTTGGCAGGTATTTAAATGTCTATGGAAGTAGAAACCTTAAATTCTCTGACTGATTTAGAGGATAGGCTTTGGGGAGAATTAATTCAAGTTCTTTGTGAGGAAGAGATATACTAGAACCAACGGTCCCATTGTACTTGGTTTTTACAAGGAGATCGTAATACCAAATGAGGGACGTTTGATCACTGATCCTAAGCAAATGAGGCAGATGGCCATGTAGTATTTTGAAAAGTTATTTAAACTGGATGACAATACTCCTATTGGCTTTCCTATCTCCAGTGGGTTTCCCTCATTACCAGAGGAGACCATGCAGGACCTTACTACACTTGCTCACTCGACCGAAATCCATAAGGCAGTGTTTGATATAAATCCAAGCAAAGCCCCAGGGGTTGATGGATACACTGCTTCTTTTTTCCAGCAAGAGTGGAATAAGGTTGGGCCTACTGTAGTGGATTTTATACAAAAAATCTTCCAACATGAGCATTGGGAGGCTGAGGTCAATAAAACTATCCTAGTACTAATTCCCAAAGTGCCTTCCCCTAATTTATTACCCAATTCAGGCCTATTAGTTTATGCTCGATGGTATACAAGATCCTTTCGAAAATAATAGTGAACCGGCTGAAATATCACTTTGGATCTATAGTGGCTCCTACGCAATGCAGTTTTGTCCTGGGCAGGCATATAACGGACAATATCATAATTGCCCAAGAGGCAATACATTCGATAAGAAGAAAGAAGGGGAAGGTCGGTATTATGGCTATCAAAGTTGACCTCGAAAAAGCATATGACAGACTAAGTTGGGATTTCATCAATGATACGTTAAGGGATATTGGCATACCGCATACATTAACTAGCCTTATCATGAAGTGCATATCCACGGTCTCTATGAAAATCTCTTGGCATGGTATCCTCTCTGAAACATTTACACCTGCTAGGGGTATCTGACAAGGAGACCCATTATCTCCTTATATTTTCGTTCTATGTATGGAAAGACTAGGTCATCTTATTTCCAATGAGGTTCAAAAAGGGAATTGGAACCCATTTCGTCTGAGCAGAAATGGACCACCCATCTCACACCATTTCTTTGCAGACGACCTAGTTTTATTTGCTGAAGCATCTCCAGGTCAGGTATAAGTAGTCTCGTGGGTATTGGATACCTTCTGTAAGGCTTCGGGTCAACTCGTCAGTAAAGAGAAAACCAGAATTTTCTTCTCCAAGAATGTTAGTCAGGACAAAGTGCGTACACTCAGTCAAGACTTCCAGTTTAAAGGTACTAATAATCTGAGAAAATATCTTGGCATGCCTTTGATACATGAGCGTACCACGAGGAAAACATATTAGTACATATTAGACCAGGCACAACAGAAACTCGCAGGGTAGAGTGTACGAGAGGTGTCCCTAGCAGGGCTAGTGACATTAACTCAGTCAGTCATTTCTTCCCTTCCGATTTATACAATGCAAATGGTGAGATTACCACGACAACTTTGTGATAATCTGGAAAAGCTAATGAGAGATTTCATCTGGGGAACAAAGAATGGTAAGAGGAAATTGAACCTAGTTCGATGGGAGGTCGTTTGTCGCCCCAAATATACAAGGGGACTCAGGATTTAAAAAGTTCGAGTTTCCAATGACGCTTTACTTACTAAACTAGGGTGGACAATGCTTACCAAACCAAAAACTCTATGGGTTCAGGTCCTTCGCGCCAAATACCACCTTGATCATCGCAGTATCCCCCAGACTGTAGCCAAAAATAGGGCTTCGATCATCTAGAGGGGCATCACGACAACGTGGAATTATATCCGTCAAGGCATCAAATGACAAATAGGCAATGGCAAATGGATTAATTTCTAGTTGGATGCTTGGGCGGGAGATTAGGATCCTTTACTCCTGGTAGCCACCAGCCATCCCCCTAAAAATTTGTTACAAACTTTTGTAAGGGAGATGGTATATGAGAATGGTAGCTGGCGCTGGTCTCAATTCCAACTATACCTTCCTGCTACAATATGTATGACTATCGCGACAATTTCCCCACATCACAAGGGGATGGAGGAGGACCGGATCAAATGGGGACATGCTAAGAATAGGGCTTTTACAGTCGCTTCTGCCTACGATCTCATAGAGGACAATCCTGAGCATGATAATAGCAAAATTTGGAAATTAATATGGAAATGGGATGGACCACAGCGGATTCAAACGTTTATGTGGCTCCTGGCCAATAACAAACTCCTGGCCAACCATCAGAGAGTGGTTCGTCATATTGCCACGGACTCCAAATGTTACTACTGCTCCCAAGAGGAGACTATTATGCACGAATTAAGAGACTATAGCAGGGTGAAGTCGTTTTGGCTTCAATTCACTACAGCGGGACTAGATTCTAATTTCTTTCAACAGCATTTAGAATAGTGGCTCACTGTAAATCTTGGAAAACCGAATCAAGTGCAGAGGCTTAAGTGGACAACCATATTTGGAGTCTCATGTTGGTTCTTATGGTAGTGGCGTAATAACAGCATCTTTGAGGAGGATTTTAGTTGGCCTGCTACTGGGGCCAAGGTAGTATTAGACTATGTTGACTGGGTAGAAAAGGCAAAGGAAGTAGCAGGTAGAACTTTTCTGAAATTGGGAATTCTACTAGGCACTCCTATAGGATGGACTAAACCGCTAGACGGTTGGGTCAAAGTTAATACAGATGGAGCGGTTAAGTAGGATATCGGCATTGCTTCTGCGGGTGGTCTGATCAGAAACAGTAGGGGTCATTGGTGTGGAGGTTTCTTGCAGAATATTAGAGTGTGCTCCCCTTTGACAGCAAAACTTTGGGGGGCATATACTGGTCTACTCCTTGCATGGGATCTCGGCTACAGAAGAGTGGTGCTAGAGCTAGATTCTTTGGAGGTTATTAATATTCTATCTTCTTTTATTTTGCAAGTATTTGATGATACTTCCTTGGTAAGGGGTTTACGGGATCTTCAAAGTCGAGATTGGGACATCCAGATTCAGAATATCTATAGGGAAGGGAATCGATGTGCTGACATGTTGGCTATTTTAGCTTCGATATCAGGTCCTGGCATTCACAAGCTTCAAGATATCCTAATGCAGTGCATTGAGATAATCCACCATGACATACAAGGAATCAATTTTTAATAGTTGTTTGTTGTTTTTTTTTCTTTCCTTCGCATGCAAAAAAAAAGTAATTGAAACGATTCTTTAATTTTTATGTTATTTAAAATAAGTTTGAAATATTTTTAACCAAATTTAAAAATTATTTATTTTTAGTTAATTATAATTTAAATTTATGCTAATGTGAAAGGAAACTTGATTACACGTAACACTTTAGGTAACAATGTTAATAATAAAATGAAGAACATAATTTTTTTTAATAAATGAAATTTTTAGATACATAATTGATATAATTTATAGTTTTAAATAATTTTGTAAAACTAGATAAACTTTAACATTTAAAATATATTTTACTCTACAAAAACACAATTAAATTATCAGTTTAAAATAATATTAAAAATGAATGGCTTTTTTTAAATAAAATTATATAAAATATTAAGTGTTCTTTTAGTACTTAGGTTAAAAATATTATTTAAGTTCACTAACAGAGAACTTAATCTATACAATTGAAATACTATGTCAAATCTTAGGTTGTACAAAAACTAAAAGTTTTGCAAAACTTTTCTATTAACAATTCAAATTTTAATTATATCATTAACAACCTTATATAATATTTGCTTAATTTAGTAATTATTTCAAAATTTTATTAAACAAAAATATAATGAGGTAATTCACATAAAATAGATTCCAAATTTTCATCATTAAAACTTAAATAAAATGATCTATAAGATTATAACATATGTCTATTCGTAAACTCTCAATTATTTCTTCTCGTGCAAATGATCGGGATTGAGGTGGAATTATTTTTAAATTAATTTGAACTTAGGTTAGAAGATGATATTGAAGTTAAGACTTTTATAACTATGATTTTAGATAGAGGACAAAGAGAAACATGTAATACTTAGTGATGATGAGAGTGAAAAATCGAATTAATAGACATTATAAAATAGAGCACCATAAGTTCAAAAGGGATTTTTTTTAATTGTGGACCTTACATTTTTAGACATCAAGAATATATATGAATATATTTTAAGTTTAAGAGATTGTCATATTTCATACTACATTATTAAAGAATGACTAATAGATGCTTATTTAACTATAATTATATAATCATATTTAACATGTTTTGCTTGTTATTCAATAGTTTTGTTGTATATTTAGTACTTAATTCAATCTATGAGCATTTGTAGGTCATAATTACCTTTATGAACCAAAAGGAGAAAGATTTAGATAAAGTCGTGGCATAAAATGAAGATTTGAAATAACTAAGGACCTATATGACTGTGTACAATGACTGTGTAACTCTTTGTAAATGTGTGAAGATTGAAGAATTTTTATTCTGGTCATGTGGAGTTACACACCTGTGTATGTTGATATACACAGTTGTGTTTGTTGCCCATATAAGTCTTTATGTCCATGTGAAATTGCAAATTTAGGTATTTTTATTATACACAATCTCCTATACATCTATGTAAGTGGCCATGTATATCCCAAAAATCTCAATTTTTACTATAAAAGGATGTGAGTGGAGGCAAACAAAAGGGACCCAAATTATTAAGTAGTTTTAAGTTATGAGACATATTCAGAGGCGATACTTCTGATCAAGGAACAAGAAAAACATGAAGAATACGTCAAGAGATCCATTATATAATAACATCAAATCCAAACTTGCAAGAAGATCTAATAAAAGAGAAAAAGAGATTTAGAGTTATGATTTCTTTATTTTCCATTAGTGCTTGATTTAATTTCATATGACTAAGATTGGGAAATTCTCTTGTATAAATAAAAAGGTTAAAAAGTCAACATACTCAGCGTACAAGGCTCCCCGCTTTGTCAACGTACTTAATGCAAAAGTCAATATACCTAGTGCACAATCCATTATATGAATAAATCTACCATAATTAGAAGGAGTTACATACAAACCTAGAGATAAGCTGACATATTCTCTAAATTATGGTCAAACTTAATAGCGAAATTCATGAATCGATAAAGCAATCCTAGGGGTCTTAACTAAAAAGAGTTATATTAATTAACTAATGAATTAGTTGTCAATAGTCTTAATAAAAATATTAATATAAGATAGGAATTTTCACGGTCCAATAATCAATAATATAATTGCATAATAAAGGGTTAATATTTAATGATTTTTAGGGAATTCATCATCTAGACACTATTATTTAATATTAATTTTCTAAGTATTTTTCTCTGTTGTGTGTTCAATATTGTTTAATTTTTGTTTATTTGTTAGTTTAATTTTTGATTAAATTGAAAGTCTGATCCTTAGATTAGATAATAGAAAAGGGCAACTATCAGTAATCAAAGTCTTCGTAGGATAGACTCATGCATGCCTGTGTTAGGCACAGTTACACTCAGCACTTGTAGTAAATTTAAATATTGACCTAATATGAGTCAATCAATGACACTAGGATATTTTATAAGATCTTAGCAAACTACCAGTAAGTTTTTATTCATTTTAAAATAGGCAAGTTTTTAAAAGAGATTTTAATTGGATTTATTATTAATAAAATTATCTTCAATTAAAAAGGCACGAGGGTACAAATGTAATTAAACTTAAAATGTTGAATAACTAAAGAACAGCCTTCACTTGTTAAACTAATACGTTTAATATAAAATAGTTCTATCTGCCTAAATTCCTAAATAATATCAAATTTAACATTAAATTGTAAATATATTTTAGGGTTGTTTTATTATTGTAAGGTATTTATGAACGAAGTACATTAACACGTATGATATTCCAATCCCCTCTAATGATAATTATGAAATAAAGTATTGATACGAAATTTTGTATGTTTATGTTTATTATCGATGACAAACTGCATCTGCTATGTTTTTATTAATGAAACACAAAAAAGCTATAATATAAATTTAAGATTATTCGTAAACAAATAATTTAAATATCAATATAAGTATCTTGACACTATTTGCTTCAAATTGAATATAGTGTTATTAATTTTATTAAGAATTATTAAATTAATTGTTAGATAAAGAATATATTTCACAAAAGAAATCTAATCCGGAGAGAGAATGAAATGGTGGGGGCAGGTATGAACATAAATATAAAATGTTTGTCAAAGGAGCACCATATATGGACTAGCCATCTAATTGAAGAAAACAAATTTGACGTAAATAAAACGTGCACGTGGTTAAAGCATCAAACCATTACTTTTATTCCTCCCCCAAACTCAATCACATCCATATGTCCTGCAACCGAACCGTTGACGGCTTCCAAGCACATTTATATTCTTTTAATTTACTTTGTACTTTTTATACGTACGAGTCTAAAATAAAAATATAGTTTTTCTTTTAATTTAAATAACTTCAAAAAAAAGTTCCATTATAGTGGCAATGATATCTCAGTGATAATTTTATAACAAGAGCTTTGTAAAATCCTTAAGGAAATTACGATTTGGCTTCTACAGATGAATATTCTATTGAGTTGCTTGAGGAGTCATATATATTTATAATAAATATAGAATATTCATCTGTAGAATATTTATTATAAATAGATTATTAAATATATAAATAATAAATATAAAATGAAAAACTTTCATTAGCAATTTTTTTCTAAGTTCATTTAACTAAAATAGATAAAATAAATAAACTAAAAAATAAATAAACTAATTTTTACTTATTTTATTATTTATTATATTTTTTTGACACTCATGGATAAAAATGAAATGACCTCTCCCCCAATTTTTTACATTAAAGTTCACTATAAATTCTCAAAATAGAAAATACAAATAAAGAAAACAAAAAAAGTAGACAAAAGGGACAAATTTTCTGGTAATTTTAAAATTTTAAAAATAATACAAATAAATTTAATTTAATGTAAAATGTATTTTTAAATGTAAAATGAAATAGAATGTGAAAAAAAACAATTCTGAAAAATAATTCAAAATTTGAATTGTTTTCATTATTTTACAGTTAATTATTATATTTAGATATATAGAATATATAGAATATAATAAAGGTATATAAAAACTAAAATGGATAAGATATTAAAATTTAAATTAATTAAACTATAACTACAAATTAAGTATTTCAATCATATAAATCAAAATTATATAAATTGTTATCCTTATAAATTATAAGCATAACTAGATTTTTCTAAATTTACTTATTATAAGTATAAATAGATTATTATAACTATAAATGAATTTACCAATGAAAATGGCAATTTAACAAAAAAAGATTTTAACTATGAATATATATTATTATATATAACCAAAGTTTTGTTTTTTTTACCATACCGATTGGTAAATGGTACAAAAAGTAATGTTTCGGTACCGGCCTGTTTCGGTTGATACCGATCGATATTCAAAATACCAGCCGGTACCGAAAATTTAAAAAATTGAGGGGTATTTTTGCAAAAAAAATATTTATTAAACCCCCCCACCCCCCTCCCCAACCAAATGTTTACAAACTATAAGTGAGTTACATCTCAGCATTCTAGGTCTAATACTAGATTGGAGGTTTCCAACATTATAATGGAAGATAGAGAATTTTGGTCTCAATGTCAATTTGTTATCCGAATTTGTGAGCCTTTGGTGAGGGTGCTTTGATTGACTAATAGTGAAGAAAAGCCAACAATGGGTTACGTTTGGATGTCATGGAAAGAGCAAAGGAAGCAATCAAGGCCAATCTGAAACATAGGCCTTCTTTGTCTACACCGTATCTTTTAATCACAATAAGAGATGAGAAAGACAATTATCTTCTCCTTTGTTTGTAACTGGGGCATTTTTGAATCCTAGTCTATATTTCAGACCAGATTTTACAAAGAAAATTGAAGTCAGTAGAGGAATGTTATTCACTATTACAACAATTATTGGATATGAAATGATGCAAGATCTTTTAATCTCACAAGTAGAGCTTTATATGTTGCCTTCTGGGGATTTTGGATTACCGATTGCTATTCGAAAAGGAACAAAACTTTTTCCAAGTATTAGTTGTTTCTTTTTTCTTATTTGTTGGAAATTAATTATCACTTTATTTTTATTGTAACACTGCTTTTGTTATCTTATAATTTACAATATCTTGGTGGGATTAATTCGGAAGTAGTGTTTCAAAATTGCAAAGGTTTGCAATTCAGATTTTAAGTCAATGTGTGAGTGCAACGGGCTATGAACGGAACTGGAGCACATTTGAATTCATCCATTCCAAGAAAAGAAGTAGATTGGAGCACAAGAGATTGAATCACTTGGTATTCGTTTGTTACAATTTAAAGCTTGGAGAAAGGTATGTTATTATCATTATTAATATCGATAAAATTTCTTATAATTTTCTAATAATTAAATTTTATTGATAATATTGATCTTCTTGCTGATTAGGTTTCTGAGGAACCGGATTTGATAGATGTGAATGACTTGAAAAATAATCTTGGTTGGGAAAGCATTGACATGTCATTTGGTGCATTGAATTTGAATGATAATGATGATGAGGCTCCCCTCAACGATGAAGATTTTGTACCAACTGATAACTGGGGTCAGTGTAGTTATAGCGGATATCCTCCCGTAGACGATTGAATGAAGTTCCAAGTTTTTGTTTTTCCTCTTCTTTTAATTTTACTTATATTTGATGTATATGTTAAATTCTATATATATAATGTAATTGTAAATGTTTTTGTTACAGGTTTCACTTTTACTTGGTTAGTTTTATTGGATGTTTTGAACTTTTGATGTAATTATTATTTACTATATGATGAAATTGTAATATTTTAAATATTTGGTATTATTTTTAATTTTATATTTGTATGATGATAATTGTCTTTTTTCACATTAATTGTGGTTAATTTGAAAATTATTGTTATTTCATATTAATTGTGGTTATTATTTATTATTATCATTTTTGAAAAAAGGGTTGATGTAAACTTATAAAGTATACAATACAACTGTATAATATGACAAAGGACTATTTTGCAATTTCTAAAAAAACTCAGAGACTATTTCATAAATTTTAAAAATTACCTAAAAAAGTATCTGATATTGACTGGTACCGGTACAATACCGTACCAATACTCAATCCAGTACCAAGTCTGATACGGTATTCACAACATTGTATTTAACTCTAATTTTGACTATAATTATAGCTATACACACATCACACACACACACACACACACACACACACACACACACACACACGCAACTAGTAATTTTATAAAAAAATTCTGTAAAATATTTATTATTACATTATATACATTTTTTATAGAATTTTTTTTATAAAATTACTAGTTGAAACAAATGTATGTGTAATATAAATTTCTTAATCGTATGATTCAACAATCGGTCTCGGAAGAGATGCGACATTAAGAGCTATTCTTAGAAGTAGTATACTATTAAATTTCATCCGGGATGTAACCCCTATGCCACACAATACCCGCAGACTTAACTATGGATATAGGAAATAAAAGAAAAAAGACAAATTCAATGTATAATAAATAAAGGGAAGAGGTTATTTCGTTCCTGATAGTTGTTTCTTTGATCGGTAGTTGATAGAATACTTTGGATCGAAATTGGGGTGAGTACTACTTGATCGTTTCTACCTGGTAGTACAAACAAGATGGATGCTTATTGTCCTAATCAATCTTCTTAGTCATGATCCCAATAAGGAAAAGGGAGAATTTATATCAAAGTTTTCACGTGTTACTGATTCCTAGGCATAATGTTTCTTCCTCTATGCCACCTATTAGTAGGATTGGAGTAAGATTAACCTGCAATATAGAACCTATACCTTAACTATAGGCATAACACCTTTCGGTCAATGCTAGAATAAAAAATTGAAGCATCTAAGGCTACATTAATCAGGGATATATGACAGAAGGAATTGTCTTTATTCTCAAACTTCTCCTTCATCGAGTGTAGAGTTATTTCAAATCTTTTTATCCTGACTATGGGAGCTAGTCCTATTTGAAGTCGTTACCTTAACTGCAAGGAAGGGGATGCCAAAAGCAAGGCTAATGACTGGAGTGAAGTTGTAACAAGGTATCCGTACTGGAAGGTGCGACTGAATAACCTCTTTCTTAGGGAGAGGTAATGCTTGTTGGGTATTTTGGTTTGACATTATTTCACACCCCAAAAGAAGGGAGTTGTATATAAATATGAGTTCTACTTATCGAAGAAAGTCTTTTTTTATTTCTCAATGGTAAAGTAAGACCACGCTCATGAGCTTATTATCCTAGGCCAGAGCAAGATGATAGGATCACTTTTTTTCTTTTTTCCACCATATCGCCATGCAGAAGGGACATGGGGATGTAAAAAAGGAAAAAATAGGACGAGATTTCTCTCACTTTTAGCATAATAGGTCCTAGGCAGGAGGCCTGCAAGACAAGTTATTAGCTCAGTGGTAAAGCATTGAGGGCTCTCAGCCCTATGATAGTCTAATGTTCTAATCAATCCCTAAACTTGAGATGTCGATCATCCAAGGCATATTAACATGGTGTACTTCTCCTGTTCCAACCAAGGTTTGAAACAAAACTTCTCCTCATGAGGATAGATGTGGCAATTAAGGTGAGATCTGATGTAGATACAACTTTCTATTCACTCATGGGATCCGATTGGCCTAAGGGAGATCACTATGGCTCCCCTCTTTTTAAGAATCCATACATCCCTTATTAGCATATAGACAGCTATATCTCAAGCACAGCTTTAGGTTGGGCCTCATTAGGAAAATAAAATGGAGAACCTAACAACATATCTTCATAGACAAAGAACTATGAGATCGCCTCTTTCATTATGGGCCGACTGATGGATTGCACCATTCGAGCCTATTTTATGTTTTTCTCTGAGGTTTAGAGAAGGCTGTAATCGATATAATTTTCTTATCCCTCCCTTTCTAAAAGGAAGAACGTGAAATTCCTTTTCCTTTTCGTAGGGACTAGGATATTGGATGTAGCCATAAGCCATAAAAAGAATGTTTGGCTAAAAGCATGGGCAATTTTTTGCTGAATTGATATTTTTTTAGAATAATCATTGGCAAAAAAAATTTTAATACCCCTTTTTCGTTACAAAATCTCATCTTTGCTAATGTTCTAATCAGAGGAATAATTGGATCTGTTGATGTTCAAGAAGAATGTATTTGAATAGAAAAAAGAAGCGCAAGGAGCTTTCCAAAATAATGGATGCATACACACTTCTAGCAAATGTGGCTTCCCAAATTATTGGGCTATGATTTTAAAATAAGGAATAAGAGGGGTAAGGAAAATTTTACCATTGATGCCTTGTCTCTAATATCTTCTTATGTTGAGCTTCATTGAAAGAAATAAAGGATAGTGGGGAAATGGATTCCACCTCAAAAGACTTTATAAGAAAAATGTTTGAAGGGATTATAACGTGAACCTTAGTATGAAAACCACCTAAAGCATGAATCACAAGGAATTAGAACCATAGGATCATTTCAAATCAATCAAGAAAACTTAACCCTAAGCCAAACTCACTTATTAGAACCAAAGATATAAGAATTTTGATTTCCACAAGTTATCCTGATAAGATTATATTAAGTTCTTGTTAAAGAACCAAGAGGAAATTCTCACAAAAAGTGAAAAATCTCAAATTGATTTCTCTATTGATGATACCTGAATTACATCATTAAGATGGCCTTTTATAGGCATAAAATCACTGAGAACTAGAGTTCACTAAAGTCCTAACATTCCTTATCAAGGGTAGCAAGGATTCCAGCACTAACTACTAATACCACTTTAACTAGGACTCTATGAATCCTCTCTCAATTAATATCCTTAATATCATAAGAAATCCTAATAAAATTAGAAATTTAAGGAATCCCAAATTAGAAATTTAAGGAATCCTAATTTGATTAGAAATTAACCTAGTAATAAGTGTTAACCTAAATAGGAAACTAGAAAATAACTATAAACAATACAAATAAGGTATAGCCTTTATAATTAAGTTACTAGAACGAAATTCCAACCAAGTTAATTAATAAAACATGACCTAGTTGAGTAACTGGGGGACATTCATAATAAGATGTTGGGCTTCACATCACAAGACAAGGTTAACATTAAAGAAAATTAAAAAGTGGTATTTTGATAAATAAATCCTACTGATCTTTGAAAATAGAACAAATTTTCATGAAGGGATACCTAGTGATAGTTGCAATTTTGATTAATTGCTAATTATAAATGTATGTTTACAAGTGTTATAGGTGAATGAATATGATGTTAATGCTTTGATTAATATGTATATTCAATTCAGAATGCTTAACCATGAAATTCATATTTTAATATGTCAGCACAAATTGAATGATTGATGCTTGCAATTAAATTGATTACATAAAGTTTGATGCCATTGTCTCATTAGTGCATATTACATGAATGTATGCTTGTGTCTTTTATGTTTGGATTGTTTACTTATGTTTTTTTTTTTGCTTGAGGATGAGTAAAAGTTTAATTGTGGGGATGTTTATATTTATTAGATGATTATCGTACATATAGGCTTAGAATTGTGTTAATGTTTTGTATTTATTCTAAGTGTTTGTTTAGTTTAAAGCAAGAATTGGATCTTAATTTTATGTTTCATAAGGTGTTTGATGTGTTTGGGAGTGTATGCAAACAAGAAACTGAAGAAAGGAGAAGAATTCATATGAAAATGTGGCACAAAATTAAGATTCAAAGAACAAAAGAGATGCATGGTCATGTATCATGGTTTTATGTACGACCATGTATATTCCAGACAACTATTCCAACAAATTTCAACTTTTCTAGCACTAGCATTTCTTCGGTCTTTTGACATTTTGGGACTCCTTTTGGAACCAAATTAAGTGGGGAAATCCTAGAAACAATTGTAGGACAATAAACTACTAGTTAAGAATGTGAAATACATAAAAATGTAGATGTCATCTTAAAAATGTGGATCAAATAAGGAAGATCGAGGGAGACATCCAGATTTCCAGTTTCCATATCAAGCTCCAAATAGAGTTTTTCTTTCTTTCTCCTTTGTTATTTTCGTAATACTTGAGGTGTAAACTTAATTTCCAGATGTCTGTTACATTCATGATGTTCGAATTTCCACATTAGGGTTTATTCCATAGTTGTTTTGTGATTTAATCTTTACTAATTCAGTACATATTCTATGTTGTGTTAATGGTGCATTTTCATACATTAGAAATAAATTGAGAAAGAGAGTCAAAATTAATTTGATTAATTTACACAATGAGAGTTGGTGAATTAATATTTCACATGATTAACAAATCAACTATCATTTGAAGAGAGATCTTAGGTGAGAACTTGATTATTCAATCAATAACTTCATAACTAATTGAAAACGTTAGGGAAAGAGTTGTGAATTGAGATATTGCGATTCTAGATTCAATTAGGGTTAACTGGTTAGGTGATATGTGCTTAATTGATTATGAATTTATTCAATAACACTTAGTGAATATTGCTATGAAAATGCTTAAAATACTCACTTTTGCTCATATGTGATTTAAAATGAGTTGAAAGCACAATATTTAGGCCATTTTTCAAAGATTTACACTCACTTGTCTTCATGGAGCAAGAAGAAGAAGATTAAAAGTAAGAAGAAGACAAGAAAATGAAAAGAAATGAACAATGAAGCATTAACATGCCTCACAGCCAGTTGGGAAAATTTCACAGCCATGAGTGGCTATGTCACGGTTGTGTACTCACTCACTCACACCTATGACACACCAAGTCACAAGTGTGGCCATTGATAACTCACCAATTTTTTAAACCTAGCTTTCTAATATAAAACAAAGAGTGCGACGGCAAAAATGAATGAAATGTTTTTAGTGTTTTTGGCTGGGAAGAGCTTTGAGAGCCTCGAGAAAGAATGAAGAGGGAAACCAAAGCTCTCAACCTTGAGAGACCCATAGAGGGGTAACTTCCTGACGTCAGTTCGGAGGTGACATCGACGCCGATGACCCGGTTAAACATTCCTTCCTTATATTTGTTATTTCTTTCTTTCTTTATTAATTGATTGTGTTATCCTATGCATATGGATTTGGGTTTCGTGTATGAATGATTGTATTATCATATAGTTCGGTTGTTTGTGTATGAACCCATAGTTAGAATTTCAATATACTCTATAATTGTTATATTTGAGATTCATTTATAGCAACTAATGGTTCGTAATCATTACGGATAACATGAACTAAGTTAAATGACTCAAGTGTATGTCATTGTTGCTTAGATTAATCGATTTTCCTAATTTATAATGTGACTACCCAATTAAATCTAGAGAACGTATCCTAGGTTATTCGGTAGTTAGGATTAATTAACGATTCTATCTTAATTAAGCATGAACTAAGGTAAAACTTGAGTTAATAGATCGTATCATTAACTTACGATTAATAATTCAAGGAGAGGTAAATGAACAACAATTTAATGAAATATGTTTAATTAGGGTGTAGGCTGAGATCGAATTAAAGAATTGGACTCCTTATGAATTCATGATCAAGTGATTTGGTTATGTGTAAGTTTTAATTAATAACCTACAATAATCTACAAGCCTATGGCGTAGTATCAAAGATGTCGATCCCATGAAGAGGGAGTTAAGCTAATCCTAAAATATAAGGCTAAAAATAATAACAGAAATTCAAATTGCACGAAACAAAAAACGAGAACTTAATTCAATCAAACAACTTAAGAATCAAGCACGAAATACTAATTTTTAAGTAGTTGCAACACTCCCAAGAATCAACCGAAAGAAATTACCAATTGAGAGAAAGAAAATTTTACCTATCCTTAATGTTAACCTAACTGATTATGAATTATTGAATTGTTGGTTCTAGACTATCCTAGAGTTGATTACTCTCTCTCAAGTTATAACCATTAACCGTAAATCTTAAACCTTAATCAGATTATGGAAGATGCAATTTCTCAATTCACAACCTACCCAAAACCTTAATTAGTTCTAAAGTTCTCTAATAAACTATTGGAAATCTATGTAAGATCTCTCTCCGCACAATTTCTCGATCTAATTCAATTCTTGTTCTATTAAATCACCTAACTCTAGTTAGTCCAATTTAATCGTTTTTTAATCGATTCACCCTCTCAGTTTATTACCGTATTATGCAATTGCAGAATTAAACCACAAAAATTGTAATAAACATGTAAACAATCAAATTTCATTAATTTAAGAATAAAATTTCAAAGGTGAATTTAGAACATCCTCAACATTATAGATCCTATCATCAACTATTTAATCCAATTCTATATAATGATAAAATTGAAGATAAATAGGAAATACAATCTAAATGAAGGATAAGAGGTAGCAACGTCAGGAAACCTCCTAATTTGAGAAGTACATCGAGTCAACTTCTTCTCCTCTTCTTGCTTCCTTCTTCTCTTCCTCTATCTCTCGATGAATTCTCTTTAGGGTTTCCTAAGGTGGCTGATGCAAAAGCCTCCCTCTCCTCTTTTCTTGTTCTTTTAAATATCCTCTTGTTTTCTGAGCAGCCTTAGGGTTTTTCCAAGGTTCGAAAGGTCTAAAAAATCCCTCAAAACTTCACGCTTTTGAGTGTCTGATTATAGCCCTACAGGCCATGATTGCGGGCCATTTCTTGGGGTTTTGTCATAATCGTGGCATGCAGGCCATGATCGTGGGCCATTCCTTATGCTTCTGTCACTATCGTGGCATTCAGGCCACAATTATGGGCCATTGTTTTGGCCTGAATGTCTCTGAAACTTCTCCGTTCTTTGATGTTGTCCCTAAAACACTAGCAAACACATAAATGTACCTTAAAAATATAATATTAAGCTCAAAGACTTGTACTAAACCATAAAACACTTAAAACTTAAATAATTAAGAAATTAACGCAATTCTACCTTAACACATACTAATGATTGAATTAACAACTAAACACATATCAAACTATACGCTAAAACACAATGCAATTTATAGTTATCAATTTACCACTTTCATCATTTTTAGATTTTTTCTTTAAATTGCTTTTATTAATTAGTTTAGTTTTAATTTCTTATTTTAAACCAAACCAAACCAACCCCACCCCAAAACCTAAACACCAATTATTTTCATTTCAAAATCTAGCTGAACATTCTCTGTGGGATTGACCTAAACTCACCACTGCTATAGTAGTAGGTCTAGTTTATTTTAGCGTAGCGCTATGACGTGCTGTCATCATTACATCTTGAGAGAGAGTAATCAAACCCTTCAAAAATCTAGGATCGACATATAATTGAATCAGTAATCGTTAGGGGACTAAAATAATGAAAGAATAAATCCTATGCATTCATACTTGATAGTCCTTGCTTAATTTTTGTAGGTCATTTGATAATTGTTATTTGCTTCATTTTGTTTGATTTATTTATGTTATTTATTTTCATTTAAATCATATTTTAATACCTTAGACAAAGTTAGGTTCATTTATTTTTAACTATTTCCTTATAGGATCGACATCTTTGATACTATAAGTTTATGATCCATATACTTGTAGATATTAAGGGTTTTATTATAGGTAAAACTTGCTCAACAACAACGTAGACTTCCTTTGAACAAGAAACCTCTCCTTATGCATATAAACTCAAACCCAATCTCCTAGTTAAAAAATGACCTTTATATGCCCCTTATTGGCTTGCCTTACATATTTATTAACCAAATTAGCATTTTTATTAGTAGTAAAGGTAAGAACTTTGATATGTGTTTAATTGTTGATACATTTACTCATTTAAACTTAGTGATTAATAACACAAAAATGTTTAAGATACTCATTTTAATTCATATATGATTTTAGGTATAATTTGGAAGCAAAGAAATTAAAGTGAGTTGAAAGTGCTACATTTGGGCTGTTTTTCTAAAGATTAATTTTAACTTATCTTTTTAGAGTAAGAAGAAGAAAATTAAAAGACAAGAAGAAGACAAGAAAATGAAAGCACAAAATGCAATGAACCAAGTGGAACGTGAATGTGGTGGAAATAATGGAGCAAAACGATAGTCCAAGGTGCAGTGAAGGAAGCAAAACGCATGCACAATATGAATGAAACGCAGCAACATGATAGAAGCAAGCTGGAAACGCAACACATTGTTGCGGAAATGCAATACGCAAAGATGTTCCACACCAAGACGATGACACACAACTGGATAAGGAGTTTTTCTTAACAGAAAACAACAGCTTAGCATAGGGAGGTGCGTGAGGGTTTGAAAGAGGTGAATAGTTAAGTAGACAAGGTTGCAGCAGTGAGAAGAGAAGAATAGTGGCAGCAGAACAAAGTGAGAAGAGAAGATAACAGTGAACAGTATCTTGGGACCTTAATCTTAAATTATCTCATCATTGAATAATGCAATGAATAGTGAAGTAGAGAAGGTTGTGGCGATGAAAGGAGAGCTACTGGGGGTTTCGGTTGGGGGTATTTTTACAGGGCCGCAACATTTTTCTTGGGATAAACCCATGGAAGGCTAAGATCCCGACACCGGTTCGGAGGTGATATCAATGCCGACAACACGGGTTAAGCATTTTTTTATTGTTTTGTTTTTTCTTTCTCTCATTAGGAATTGATTATGTTATCTTGTGTGGATTGATTAGGTATTTGAATGATGATGATTTTAATGCTCTATTGAATTGTTTTTCATGAAAACTCATTGCTAAAATCGAATGCAATATATAATCGTTGTATTCTCGATTCATGTGTAGCAACTAATAGTTTCAAGTCGTTAGAGATAACATAACATAGGTTAAATAATCCGAGCTTGTGTGATTATTGCCTAGATTGGTCTATTTTTCTGATTCGTTGGGTGGTTGCCCAGATAAACTTAGAGAGCTTATTCTAGGTTTCCTGATAGCTAGGGTTAATTAACGAGCGCTTCGTGATTAATTAGGATCTAAGGAAAAATCGGGATTAACAGAGCTTGTTGTTAATATACGATCGAAGATTGCTAAGAGAGATAAAAGAACAACAAATCAATGAATTAATTAGGGTGTAGGTTGAGATTGAACCAAAGAATCAGATCTCTGCTGAATTCATTAATTTTATCTTTTTATGTTTTCTTTAATTTGTTTTCATTAGTTTTATTTTATTTTATTTTCTTATTATATCCAAAATCCCCCATTAACTAAACATCAATTAATTTCATTTCATAGGCTAACCGGACACTCCCTATGGAATCAACCTAGACTCACCACTACTATAGTAGTAGTCTGGTTATTTCATTTTGACTAACGTTACAATGCACCGGTCAATTTTGGCACCGTTGCCAGGAGTGCGGTGTTTTGTTTTTGTTTGTGATTTTAAATGGTGTTTTTTAAATATTTGTTTGTAATTGATTTCTTTTCAGTTATTTTGTAATCTTTTCATTTTTTCATTTTTATAAAAGAAAAAAATTAAAAATTAAATTTGACATAGATGGGAGTAATTTTTTCTTTAATTCATATTCTCAATCCTATAACAATGTTTGGACTGATCAATCTAACTTTTTTATGGATAGGATAATTAGCTAAATTAATTCTATGATAGTTTGCAAGAAGTACAACAATTCCCGTACATACCAGAAACTTCCTATCAAGACTCAGGTACATTCTTGGAAGAATTAATTAATGTATATGTTGCGAACACTTTGACTCAGTAGGAAACGAGTTCTAGAATCCATAACTTGACAAGCCAAGCAGATCAATTGATGGAAGCTATCAATCTCCTAGCGCCATAAAGCAAAGAGGCGCAGCCATATCAACCTAAAGAGTACCCGATGGATATTAGTGTGGAAGCCTTACTGAGTGAAGAGGAGCTTGAGAATCTTGAGTGTAATACTCAAGGAATTGCTTGTGAAGAAGAAGAAGAAGTGGAGAAGGAGCTCGAAGCTATAAAGGACATATCATTTAGCTCGAAGGTAAGTACTGAGTCCATGATTATTTTTGGAACTAACTTTTCACCCTTACATAGCAGATTGAAGGAACTAAATAAGGAAGAAAAAGATGAAAAGATGTTCGAAATATTTCTCGAGTGTATAGACTCAATTGAGATTAAGAATCTGAGGATAAAGAAGAATCTGAATGGGTGATCAACTAAGGCCCTATTCGGAACAACCTCGCATGGAAATGGCACTAACTGTAATGCCTGAAGATCACAATTTTGTCATGTGAGGGGACGAAGGAGTCGAGCCAGTGACCCTAAACAAAGGCACTTCTTGGGACGCAACCCAAGGGAAGTAAATTTCTTTGCTTTTAAATTTTTACATTTATTTTTTTATGCATGTCTGTTTCTTTTTTGGTTTATTTTTTCTTGTTTTTAAGTTTTCAATCAAAATGAGAGAAAGAATAAAACAAACAAAGAAACATTTGCTGATTTGCTATTGCTTTTAGGATTATTTAATTATGATTAGAGAATGAATTGACTAGAGAATTTGATAGCAACCTTGATATGTACTTTTGCTCTTGTGATTGGTCGATGTGCATTATCTTTAGAAGAGTAGTGACTATTGGTAGACAAAGTTGGTGAGATTTTGAGCCTTATTAGATTGAAACATCCATATCAGTCTCATTGTCTTTTGATAATGTGTGAACTTCATGACATGTACATCCTGATTTTAAGTTGAATTTCTATTCGAGACCACATTTTTTATCACATGCATTAACATGGATATGATTAGGCATTCTTTGTTTTTTATAAACTACATTAGCCAAATAACCTATCCTATTGACGTGACTTTTCCCTTGATAAACCACTTTAAGCTTTATAGCTTTCTTTTTGTATCAACTACATTACATGTTTTATATTTAACCAAATGTCCTACCGAAGCCATAAAGCTAGCGGAGCATTTATGATTGGTGAGTTTGTGGATGTACAAAAGTGTAAGTGTGGGGGTATACATATGTGTGGGTTGGTTAATGTTGGGAGGTTTTGTTATGTCTTATCATTGAAATTCCCATGTTGATGTAATTTATTTTAATTTTTATAAGGAAAAGAAAGAAAGAAAAAAGAAAAACACAAAAAAAGAATAAAAAAGAGAATAAAAAATATATGTTTAAATAAATTTATCAAGGAGGAAGTGCATATGAGTTTGCAAAGTTATTCATGATTAAT
>JAOQMS010045417.1:0-34172 GCA_027563885.1 Erythroxylum longipes | reverse complement strand
GAGCATTGTGTTTGATTTAGATTACTTTGATTTAAGAGTTTTTGATACTTTTCCTTATGTATTTGCAGGTGCATGAATACAAGGAGTACACAAAGGATGAAAGAAGCTATAAAGGACGAATTTCCCGACATTAAGAACCACGAAAGAGAAATAAGAAGGGAAAAGCTTCTAAATTTCTCAAATCAATATATGGCTGAAGAAGGAGTGCAAGGAGAACTGAAAAGGACACTCAAGGATTTCATGAGACCAGGGTTTAGTCCTCATGCAGTGGCGAGGCCGGTAGTTCAAGTGAATAATTTTGAGATAAAGCCGACGCTACTTAACATTCTTCAAAACAACGTGCAGTTCTACGGGCTATCCAACGAGGATGCGAATGCCCACATCGTAAATTTCTTGGAGATCTGTGACACATTTAGAATCAACGAATGTTTGACGATGCGGTGAAGTTGCAACTATTTCATTTACGTTGAAGGATCGGGCTAAAGCATGGTACAGTTCTTTAAATCCATACCAGATCACGAATTACGAGCAGCTCGCCCAAGCATTCCTTGCCAAATATTTTCCGTTAACAAAGACAACGAGGATTATCAAGGAGATAACAAATTTCTAGCAAAGCAACGAAGAATCTCTCTACGAAGCTTGGGAGAGATTTATAAAACTTCAAACAAGTTATCTCCATCATAACCGCTCGAAGGAATTTTTGCTTCAAATATTTTATAATGGAGTGAATCCGAGCACAAGGGGCATAATTATTGCAGTGGCTAAAGGTTCACTGATGAGGAAGACGGTGGAAGCAGCTTATGATTTATTGGAAGAGTTGGCAAGCAACAGTTGCATGAGGTCGAGCGAGAGGAGTAGACAAGGATGGAAGGAACAAAAAGGTATAATACCTATTGACTCAGTTACTGCCTTGCAGGCTCAAATCACGATTTTGACGAAGCAGCTAAACAACATGTAAGGAGCATCCACCTCAGCAATTAAGGCAATGCAAGCACAATGTGAGCTGTGTGGAGAGAACAACCACAGCTCAACGGAATGTTTCCTATTGGGAGCTAGCGGGACCGAATAGGTAAGCTATTTAGACCAGCCATAGCGAGGTAATAACCTATATTTTAACACATATAATCTAGGTTAGAAAAACCACTTGAACTTTTCTTGGAGTAACAATAATGCAGGTCGCCAAAAAAGACCATAAGGATTGCCAGGATTTCAGCAAGATCGAATCGAAGTATTGGAAAGCAAAATGGATAAGATGATGGAGGTTTTGGGGTGTCAATTGGCAGCACAAGAAGAGAATCATAAAAGGATGCATGCAAGCCAGGAGGAAAATCAAAAGAGGATGGAGGCAAAATTCGATCAAAATTTGAAGAATCATGCATCATCCATCCACAATCTGGAAGTTCAGGTAGGCTAACTAGCCAACGCTTTATCTTCACAAAATGCAGGTAGTCTATCAAGCAACACTCAGGTGAATCTGAAGGAAAGAATCATGGCTATTACTCGGATAGAGAAAAAAGAAAGTAAACATAGGGAGAAAGATGGAAACAAGAAAGAAGAACAAACAGTGTTGGAAGTCTTTCCGAGTGGACTAGTAAGCAAGCTGATTAAGGAACTTTAGCTTGGACTTCCACATTAAATTTTTGCTCAGTGAAAGCCATCTTTAAGTGGAATAGCTTGCAATTCTAAGGAAGGGGAGTTAAGAGAGATGACATACATAACAAATCAACTCAGACAAAGCTCATGTTAAAGGGTTGTTGAAAGAAGAGGTTATCAATCAAATATTAGGAGGAAGTCTGCATGTAAAACAGAAGAAAGAAGACAGGAGACTTTTTCATTTTGTGTAGTATAAATGAAGTTACGATAGATCGAGCATTTGCAGATTTGGAAGCAAGTATCAACATGATGACGTATTCATTTAGTCAGAAGTTAGGTCTAGAAGAGCCAGAGCTGACTAAGACATTAGTGAAACGACTAACAGGACAACGCATTTATCGAAGGAGCTGATCAAGAATGTGCAGCTACATATTGATAAATTTACCGTCCCCATGGATTTTTACATATTAGATATTAGTGAAGACTAGGAAACTCTTATGGTTTTGGAGCGACCGTTTTTGGCTAATGCTCAAGCGATTGTTAATGTTGATGGGGGTGAGTTACTGTTGAGCATAGGGAAGGAGTAGTTAACTTTCAAGGTATCGAAGAAAAATTATCGTCTTTCACCATCCCTGACAGATATCAAGGAACCTAAACTCTAAGGGGGATGGAAAAATATTGAGAACCCCAGAATTGCGTTCAGGAAGAAACGAACGCGTAGGAGAAGGCAAAAAAAGTAAAACAATAATGAAGGTGGAGCCCAAAATAAGGTAGCCCCTGTACAAAGTCTGAGATCAGTTTATGCACCACTATCATTTCAATCATTTGAATCGCTATGATTAAGAAGGAGAGTCGAGCTACTGATGGTAACAGAATCGCTACATGGGAGGCAACCCATGGGAGTTAACTAGCATTTGTTTGTTTTTGTTCAATTCATGGTTCATTTGAATCCCTTAGTTATGATCATGTTTGAATTGGATTTGATTGATGTTTGTGTTGATTTTGTTTGGATTTCAATTTGTTTTCTTTTCAAATTTCTTGTTGATGATATTATCTTGATGTGTTTGTAGGTTTTGGGATCATGGAGAATGCATATAAGCTTAGAAGAAGGTTTGAAATTTGCGAGAATCACCAATTCCCACTTCCGTGGGAATCACCAAAATTCCCTCGGATGTGGGTTTTCTCTCAAGAAACCCAGGGAATTGTGGGGATTCCCACGAGGGTGGGAATCCTATCTGAAACGGAGCTTAAAATTTTTCCCTCTTTTCTTCTCTCATTCACTTTTCAAAATTTCACTCCCTCTCTCTCTAGAGCACGTTTTTCTCTCCCCCCATTCTCTAAAACTCTTCATTTTCCATCTAGATTCTTGGTATTTTCTTCATCCCTTTCCATTAATCTTACATTCCTTCATTCTTTTAATGCATCAATCATTTAAAAACAAAAGGATTTAGGTGGGATTTTATTTCTCTCTAAAATACGAATTTCACTCTCTCTCTCTCTTTCGTTTTTGTAGATTTTCTTCTAATAATGGCTCCACCAAGGAAGATGAGGGTTCGGTGAAGGAAAAACCAATTTAGCTACAGCCTATCGGGCCCCATTTCTGATTTACTCAGAAGAATAAAGTGCGCATTTTTATGACTTCAAGAGTAGAGCACTAGTTACTCCTAGGTATTTTGATTTTGAAGTCTTAGAAAATATAGGAGTGAGATGCCAACTTGAACAACTAGCTGCAGATATAGGGTGAAATAGATTTGTTCGGCGTGACGTGCCCATTTCTGCCATTATATCTTTAGAGTTTTTTTTACAACAGTTAGGTATTACTCTAAGATGGATTTGTTTTGGTTTAGGCTAGGTGGCAATGTTTTTGAACTCGATTACTCTGTCATGTGTGAACTGTTTAACTTGTCAAATACAAAAGTTTTAGATGATCATACTGATTTTGATATAGATTCTTATTGGAACACTCTCATAGGTGAAACCCATTTTGATTCACATAATGCACGAAACTCTATGATTAGGACTACTGAATATTTGTTGTTACATAAATTTATGTGCCTAACTGTGCTCAACAAAACAAAAATCAATAAATGCTCAGCTAAAGAGCTTTTCTTTTTATGGTGCATGGACAGAAAGATTAAAATCAACACTCCTTATAGGATTTTTTGATCATTAGTGAGTGTGATTACTAAAAAGAATACGTCTTTTGGGATGCCCCATATTGCTTCTGCTTTGGTGCATTTTATAATGTTAATATAGAGAACTTGTATATTGCCCCCCACGACATGTTTGATATAGTTTATTTGAAATGCGCTGAGATTGTGGAAGTCTAATCATTGGAACTTCGCAATCTTCAGACACGCACTGTAGTGAGGAGCAAAAAGGGCACTAGGGAAGACGTAGACTGACCCTCTATATCTAGAGCAGCTACAGAACTAGAGGAGGAAGCAGTAGCAGAGGAATTGAGAGAACTAGCAGTGGCTGATCATTATCAATCGATTCTCGACCAAATAGCTGCAAATCAACAATAGATGACCTCTTAGCTCGATGAACTCGGCACTTAAATGTGGTAGGTTCACAAGGAGCAACGTAGTTTAAAGAGAAGGTTCCTCAACTTCTGTCGTAGGAACAATTTTGAAGCTCCTACACCATCACCATCACCGCCGTCTTCGAAATAAGCTTTTTTTTCCCTTTAAACTTTTAAATTTTTTTGTTTCTTATGTGTGAGTGCATTTCATTTCATTTGTATTTGGTTTCATATTATTTTTTTGTGTTATGTATTTTGTATAGTTCTAATTTATTTAAATTTGGTTTTACTTCAATATCTTCTGTTTGGTTTAATATCATTCGTTTGTTTAAATTTCTTTTGTTTAGTTTGTTTTCATTTTTTGTATGGTTTGATGTCATTTTCCGTTATTTGGTTGTTGACTTGTCACATTGGGGACAATGTGGTCCTTAAGTATGGGGAGGTGACATTAAAGGTCTTACTTGCATTTTTTTTCGTTTACATTGTGTTGAATAGGATGCATGTTTAGGCATTTAGTATGTGATTTATGTTAGCAATGGAACTACATTTGAGTCATTCATATAAATATTGCCATGAGATTATGTCATGTATTTGGAATTAGATTGAATCCATACTTGAACTCAGATTAGGATAATTGAGTAACAAGTGTACCATATAGAGTGATGAAAAGTAGTTGGTTACATAAACTTAGTCGCAAATTGACATTTGAACAATGAGGTAGTATAGAGATGCATAATGAGTTTTCAATTGAACTAAAGTGAGGATTGAGCCATATGACTTCATCTATAGTCATTTCATTTCTTTGTTGAGTGTACTTATATAAGTTACTACCTTCAAAACTTGCTTTGAATCAGTTTGAGTCTACGGGATGCATGCTTAATAAAGATGATCTAGGCCCTTTTTGTGTTAAACCTTGACTTAAATGACCTACCCGTTAATTATCCCTTGCTATCCCCTTTTGAGCTTTAACCTTTTATTCCTTGAAAACACTTGAAATTTTAAAACTTTAACCCCCATTATCCTACCATGTTCACAAGCCTAGTAAAGTATTAAGTAAAACAATAGTTGGGATTGTGCAAAAATTTTACTGAGACTAGTTAGTATAATTCTACCTATGGACTACATTGTATATAGTGCTAGTTTTGATTCATAGTTATTCCATGTATGAAAAAAATATGAAAAATGAAAAATGAATAAAAAGAAAAGAGAAAGGAAGAACAAGTGAATAGCATCAATTAATGCAAAATATTAGTTATATTTGTATTTCTCGTATTTATATTTAGTTATCCCATTTTATCCCATTTTTTTTACTTTACTTATGCTTGTGCTTAACCCTTTTTCCCCTTTTTTAACCCACCTTAACTCTTACCACATTACAACCCTAAACAAGTCCTTTTGATCTATTTATGCATGCAATCATTGTAGAGGAGAATTGGTGTATTAGCAAGCCTATGGTAGTGTAGTTTCCTATCTTAAACACTTAAGCGAAATGAGTGAAAACTGTGAGGAAAATTCATTTGTGAATCTTTACTTATCTTTGAGTAATTGTGCCAATTGTGAGTTTGCTTACACACACCAATGAAAAATTAGTCATCATATGTGCATTAACTTGATATTTGAGTTGGCTTGAATTTGAGGGATTGTACGTTTTGATCTATGTGAAAATGAAGTGGTATAATTGAGTGGTTGTATTTATTTTGTTTAAGGACAAGCAAATATTTAAATGTGGGGATGTTAATAGGTGTGCATTAGGATATGTTTTTATAAGCAATTGGCATGTGTTTTCTAGTATAATTGTTGTTTATTATTCTAGTTTAGGATTCATTTTGTATTTTTTCATTAAGTTTGATTTTCAGAGTTATTCTTATATGTTTGATGCAAATTGAGGGTAAGAATTGATTATCTTTGTGTATAAAATAAGATGGAGCAACTTGGAGGATGAACAAGAGATTAAAGAAGAGAAGATAAGAGGAGTTCACCTGGACAAATTGCCACGTTCGTGGGAATTAGTCAAATTCCCACGAATGAGGGAAATCACAACAGAAATGAAGAGTGGTTCTATTTATAATTCCTACACTCTTAGGAATCATGCAGATTCGCACAGGCATGGGAATTGTAATCCGAGGCAATCTGTAAGGCTTCATTAAACCTAGGATTTTGGACTATAAAAACATCATTAAGCCCCCATCTTCAAGAGAGATGACACCCACCTATGGAAACACAATCCTTGAGTGGAGAACACATGTTTAGAGCATTGAGGATGGATTGAAGACAAAGATCATCATCAAGATTGGGCAAAATAGTACATCAACACCAAAATTCTAGACTTTGGCAAAAAAGAGGAGTCTTATATTCAATTTTCTGTCACTTTGATTTCTTCCTTTCTTTGTAAAAATGGTTTATTGATTGTTGATGATGTTATGGAGACCATGTTAAGCTAATTTCATAA
Source organism: Erythroxylum longipes (assembly GCA_027563885.1). Lineage (NCBI taxonomy): Eukaryota > Viridiplantae > Streptophyta > Magnoliopsida > Malpighiales > Erythroxylaceae > Erythroxylum > Erythroxylum longipes. The sequence continues at coordinate 27,606 of JAOQMS010045417.1, read as the reverse complement.
TAGGGATTGCTTTTGAAATATTTTGTCAAAACTCATATTTTATTAGATTGAATGAAGTGTCTTTGATGATTTTTTTTCTTATTTGTCATCTTGCAACAAATCGAGAGAGTGAGTGAGATGAAATTCATGTAGGATTGTACAGCTAGAGTTGGCGACCTATAGACTAGCAATCATTATGTCAATTGAAAAGTTATAAGAGAGATCTCGATTAGTAAATTGATCACCCATAGGACAATTTATTAACTAATTGCATCGGTAGAGTCATTGGGTAGGTTGAGAGATTGTTCAATCTATTCCTGTTAATTCGATTAGGGAAAAATAGTTACACCTTGAGAGAGGGTAATTAGTACATTAAAAAATCTAGGGTGAGACACAATTCAATCAATAAAATAGGAGGGAGAAAAAAATAAGGAAAAAGTAATCTCTAGCATTTAGATTCTTGAATTCAAATTTTCTGCAATTACAATATTGTCCATTGTTTACATTAGTCTCTTTTAATTTTAATTTAATATTCTAGATTATTTTCATTTCACAATTTGGTTTCTTAAACAAAATTTTGTTTACATTAAGCGGTATCTAGGCATCAATCCCCATGGATTCGATATCCGCTCTTTTTAGTATAAGTCATGACCTGTTCACTTGCAATTTTTGAACGTAAAACAAGTAGATAGGTTTTACCATCAACAGGTACTGCTTCTATATCAATTCTTCCATATAGGATGGCACCTATAGAACTAAAGGAACTAAAGACCCAATTATAGGAGTTGTTGGAAAAAGGTTTTATTAGACCTAGTGTTCCACCTTGGGAAGCTTCGGTATTGTTTGTAAAGAAGAAAGATGGGACTTTGAGAGTTTGTACTATTTATAGACAGTTGAATTGGGTGACAGTGAAGAATAAATATCCTCTACCGAGGATAGATGATTTGCTTGATCAATTACAGGGAGCTCAGGTGTTCACTAAGTTGGACCTAAGATGAGGGTACTATCAGTTGAAGATAGCAGAGTTGATGTACTAAAGAGTGTATTTAGAATGAGATATGGGCATTTCGAGTTTTTAGTGATGCTTTTTGGGTTAACGAATGCCCCAGTAGCATTTATGGCTTTGATGAATAAGGTATTCCAACCTTATTTAGATCGTTTTGTGATTGTGTTTATTGATGATTTTTTTGGAGTAATTGAACTGTAGAGAAGAACATTCAGAGCATTTAAGGTTAATGTTACAGATAATGAGAGAGAAACAGTTGTATGGTATGTTTAGTAAGTGTGAATTTTGTCTTGATCAAGTAGTATTTTTGGGTCATATTGTGCCTAAACAAGGCATACAGGTAGACCCAAAAAAAGTAAAAGCAGTGATGAAGTAGGAAGCTTTGAGAAAGATGACTAAGATTTAGAGTTTCCTTAGACTAGCTAGATATTACCAGAGGTTTGTCAAAGGAAACTACCAGATGTTTTTCAAGGGGTTTTCACTGATCTTAGCCCCTTTGACCAAACTTCTGAGGAAGAATGTGCCTTTCAGATGGAATGATGAATGATAGAGAAGTTTTGAGGAGCTTAATCATTGGTTAACTAGGGCACCAGTGTTAGCTATTCCCTCTAGATCTGAAGGTTATGTGGTGTATAGTGATGCATCACACTAGGGGTTAGGATGTGTACTGATGCAATATGGTAGAGTAATAGCATATGTATTGAGACAGTTGAAGTCTCATGAGTTTAATTATCCAGTACATGATTTAGAACTTGCTGCAGTGAAACTTTTCAAGTACTTATTGATCATAAAAGTCTACGATAGTTGCGGAGCCAGAAAGATTTGAACATGAGACAGAGGATATGTATATAATTGTTGAAGGATTATGATTGTACTATTGAGTATCATCCTAATAAGGCTAATATGGTAGCTGATGCATTAAACTGAAAATCCAATAGTAGTGTGGCTCTAGTACAGTTATCCAGGTTACCTAACCTAGTGCAATTAAGGGCATTAACTGTTGAGTTGACTTTGGGGCATAATGAGGCATTGATGGCTACATTGAAGCTAAGACTTGTGTTACATGACATAATTAGAAAAGCTCAAGATAAAGATCCTAAGTTAGTGAAGTTAATTGAGAAGTTGAAAGTGAATCCAGACTATAAGTTTGAATTGAGAGATGATGCATTATGTTTGAAGCAAAGACTATATGTACCCAATGTTAATGATTTGAGGAAAGAGATTCTGGAGGAAGCACACATAGCAGCTTATGCTATGCATCCTAGTACTACCAAGATATATAACACGCTGAAACAACATTTTTGGTGGCCAGGGATGAAGAGGCAAGTGGCTGAATATGTGGTTAAGTGTTTAACTTGCCGACAGATTAAGGCAAAGCATTAGGCTCCAATTGGTAAGTTACAGTCCTTGCCTATTCCAGAGCTGAAATGGGAGAGGATCGCTATGGATTTCAGAATGGGTTTTCCTAGGACTCCGAGGCAACATGATGCCATATGGGTCATTATTAATAGATTGACCAAGTCAACTCATTTCTTGCCAGAGAGAGAGGTTTTCCTAAGACTCCAAGGCAACATAATGCCATATGGGTCATTGTTGATAAATTAACCAAGTCGGCTCATTTCTTGCCAGTGTGAGAGAATAACTCACTAGATCAGTTAGCACATAGATATGTGAATGAGATAGTGAGGTTAAATGGAGTTCCAATGTCCATTATATCAGACAGGGATCCTAAATTTACCTCGAGATTTTGGGTTAGTCTATAGATCGCTTTAGGTACGAAGTTGAACTTCAATACTGCATTTCATCTTCAGACAAACATATAGAATGAGAAAATGATTAAGATTAATGAGGATATGCTCAGAGCTTATGTATTGGAATTCCAAGGAGCATAGGATCAGTATGTAGCTCTGATTAAATTTGCTTATAACAATCAGTACCACAGTAGTATCAGTACGATACGGCTCTGTATAAGGCGTTATATGGTAGGAAGTGTCATTCTCCACTATATTAATATGAAGAGGGTTTAAGGATTGTTGAAGGCCCATAACTGGTTCAGGACACTATTGATAAAGTAAAATTGATCCGTAGTAGAATTAAAGTAGCACAAGATAGACAGAAGAGTTATGTAGATCAGCATAGGAGAGATATGGAGTATCAAGTGGGAGACAAGGTGTTTCTGAGAGTACCTTGGTGAGGGGTGCTAAGGTTCAGTAAAAAGGGTAAACTTAGCCCTAAATATATTGGTCCTTATAAGAGTATCGAGAGAGTTGGACTATTGGCTTATAAGTAGCCTTGTGTGTTGAGATTTCTCAGATTCACAATGTGTCTCATGTGAGTATGCATAGGAGGTATCGGTTTGATCCGACTCATGTTTCACTAGCTTAGGAGATTACGATCGCTAGTAATTTGCGTTATGTTGAAGAACCAATCAAGATAATTGCCTATCAAAATAAGCAATTGAGAAACTGAGTGATCCCATTTGTGAAAGTCCTTTAGAGGAATCATTCGAGTGAAGAAGCTATATAGGAAATGGAAGAAAACTTGAGGAGACAATACCCTACCTATTTGATTAATCAAGTAAGAATTTTGATGACAAAATTTCTTAAGGAGGAGAACTGTAATATCTGATTTTCGGAGCATATAAAGGGTTCAACCCTAAATCATTGTGAATGAATATTAGCATTGTGAGCATTGCATATACATGCGTAACATTAGCATATAAACACAAATATTGATAATTTGTACTCATTACAAGTTAGCAAATACACTCAACTGACATGTTCCGGGGTATGAAAGATTTTAAAGTGACTATTATGTCAATTATGAATTGTTATGTCTTGAATTTTAATTTGTTTGGGTTCCAATTAGAATTTTGGAATTAATAGTGATTAATTGGAAGATTGATCAATTAATATGTGCAATTGGATTACGAAAAATGCCAAGTTATAGGATAAATTGATATATGAAAAATTAGGGTGATTAAGCCTATAATTGAGTAACATTTGGCATAGTTAATTAATTGATAAATGGACCAATTATTATGTGACAAGTGGACCAATCTTGGAGTGACGTGTGGACTATTTAATTATTGACTAATGGCGGCATCTTAAGGAGATCAGTGGCAATTTATTAGGTTGATACATGTCTTCTATGCCTTAGGACAAATGTTAAGATTAAATGGTGACACCTAGCTAGCATGTTGATGAGGCAAGTTGAGTTTCTGCAGTTGCCTTCATTCTCCTTCACCACCAAAAACTTATATGAAGTTTTTCTCTATAATTTGCCTAAATCGTAGCTCAAAGTGGTACACAAAATTCATATGTTAACCCTAATCAAACTAGTCAAAAAAACCAGTTGATCGTTGTCCTTAATCTTGTTTGAAAATCACCTTGTTTTCACCTTGAGGTTATGTTGATTTTTGCTGGCTTAGAGTGATAGGTTATCTTGCTGTTTTGTCTGAATTAAAATTCTATTAAGTAAATAAACATTTTATCATTATGGCATGATTAATAGATTGAGAATGGTGCTTGAATTGGAATAAAATGAATGAGATATTGGTGATGATATGAGATGGAAAAATGTTGCATAAACTTGGAAGCTTGTATGCTTGTTTTAGAGTATGAAAGCTGTGGCATTAAAGGTTGAATTATAGATGAATTAGGTCTAGATCTGATGTATAATGAGAGTGAATTTATGCTAAAGGAATATGATAACATAGTGTTCCTAAATTGAGAAAGAATTGGGACTATATGCATGATTAGGTAAGTTAGTTTCTGGTTTGATTTTTGTTGTATGAAACACCTTAATTTGTTAGCTATTTTTACATAAAATTTGGAGTATAATTTAGACCTCAATGAGGTTGCATAATGAGCATAAATTCTGGAAGATTGGATGTGTAAATGATGTGTCTAATTTTGATGAAGAATTGTAAGAAAATATGTAGGACACGATCGTGGCCTATTGCATATGGTTTTGTCACTACTGTGGCAAGATCCACCATGATCATGGGCAAGGTTTAAACATAAACTATTGTCTTTTAAGTGATGTTTATAACAACTAATGATAAGATACAATCATATGGTGTATATAGGCTTGAAATGAACCTAATTGGATGTTGAATAAGTTGGTTAAATGATTGATTGATGAACTTATGATAATCAAGTTATTTTGAGATGTAAACCTAAGTATAAACAAGACATATTCAAGTGACAATGTTTGAAAGATTATGAATTGTGATTAAGGAAACATACGAGGAAAATCATTGAGCATGCATTGAACATGGCATATGTGCATATATATATTTGTTTGATCACTTTAGTAATGTGTACAATGTATATGTATATAGACGCTCAAGTCAAACGCCATTATCCTGCATTGCTGGGCAATCTAGGTAATAGCGTATACTAGAGCGTACTGTGAGTAACCTAGATGTTTTCACTAGGATTGATATTATTTCTGTTTAATTCTCAAATATTGAACTATTAATGATCTGATTATGATTGTAATAAGCCCAGACATTAAGGTACGAGGAAATTGATATTTTGGGATGTATTGGAAGTGTTCTGTTTGCTTCTGAATTCTGAAAGATATATGAATACGCAACATAATTGCTAAATGCTAGACTTAGGTTTGATGAACATGAGATTCTATTTGTGTATCATAAGTAAATGTTATTGATGGCATATTATGTGATTTGATGCATTACATTAAATGCATAATAAAATAAAGGCATTATGACCAGAGTAGCCAGTCTGAAAGAGCTTTAAGCTCATAAATCTATAATCTGCTCGTAGAGCCTGGCTCTGTGATTTCTGCATCTGAATGAGCCCTGTTTGGGACAGCATCTGTATCTATATTTGAAAGGTGGTCGGTCACAGTAAATAATAGCAAAAGTAGAGTCTCATATGGATCTGTATTTGCTCATATATAACTGTGAAAATATTTTTGAATTGTGCTGATGTTGTGATATGCCTTATTTGTGAACTTTTGATAAAATGATTAACTAAGATGGATGATGATGTTATTCTTAAAAGACTGTATGATTTGTTGAAATGAAGAATATTATGTATTTGATTTATTTATGATATGTTTGATGTGCTGAATGAGTAAGCACATCAAAGTAGTTAGCTCACTGAGTTAGCAAAACTCATTAAAATTTTAACATGACTTTTCACTTACGAGAGATGAGACCTAGTTCCTAATATTCTATAAAAGAACAATATGGATTAAGATATGGCTCAAAGGTCTATTAGCTGGCATATGAGGAGTTGTAGTTATGTTTATGTAGTTTTCATTTCATGTAGAACTTTTGTATAAAGGGTTGTAAACTCTCAAATTTTTTGGTAATGTAAGTATTGGTATTAATGACTTCAGTGTAAATCATGTTTATAAGTTAAATGAGTTTAAATTAAGTTTTTAAGGATTCTGTTAGTCTGTATGATGCCTTATAATAGAACATGACTACTATACCATGTCATTGTCATACGATATGTACTTAAATGTCCTCTGGATGTTCGGGCATATACTTTATGGTAGTGGGGTGTTACATATATGACCCAAAAATACTACTTGATCAAGCCAGAATTCACACTTATTGAACTTGGCATACAATTTTTTTTCCCTCATTATCTGTAAGACTAACCTTAAATGCTTAGAATGTTCCTCTCTACTCTTCGAATACACCAAAATATCATCTATAAATACAATCACAAAATGATCTAAGTAAGGTTGGAACACTTTATTCATCAATTCTATAAAATCTACCGAAGCATTTTTCAACCCAAAAGGCATCACCAAAAACTCAAAGTGCCCATATCTGGTCCTGAATGCACTCTTTGGTAAATCAGCTTCTACTATCTTTAACTGATAGTACCTTGATTTGAAATCCAATTTAGTAAACACCTGAACTCTCTATAATTGATCTAGTAACTCATCTATCCTCAGTAAAAGCTACTTGTTCTTCACTGTCACCTGATTCAACTGCCTATAATCAATACACAACCTCAAAGTCCCATCCTTCTTCTTCACAAATAAAACTAGAGCTTCCTAAGGTAACACATTAAGTCTAATAAAGCTCTTATCCAACAACTCCTATAACTGGGTCTTAAGTTTCTTAAGTTCCACATATGCCATCCTATACAGAGTAATAGATATAGGACCAGTACCTGAAACTAAGCCAATAGTGAACTCTATCTCCTTATCTGATAATTCAGTAGGGAACACATCCAGAAAATCCCTAACAACAGGAATATTCTGAATTGTCTATTCATTCTAGGTATCAATTTCATGGGCTAAGTAAGCCTCACATCCACTTCGAATCAGTGTGAGAGCACTCATTGAGGATATCAACCTAGCTAGCACTGCTTGAATAACACCTCGAAATGTCACTCTTGGTTGATTAGGAGATTTAAGGATGACTTCCTTAATATAACAGTTCATAATAGCTCTATGTGTAGGAAACAAGTCCATACCTAAAATGAGATCTATCTCGTTTAATTACAATACTATCTAGTTAGTTTCCAACTCTGTCTGACCAACTCGAATAATGCACCCTTTACAGACTTCCCCAATTACTGGAGTACTACCTACTGGAGTACTCACCTCTTGGCCAAATTTCAACGTCTCTCTCACACATTGCAGTTTAGATGCCAGATGTGGTATACTCACCTCTTGGCCAAATTTCAACATCTCTGTCTCACATTGCAGTTTAGATGCCAGAAGTGGTATGATGAATGAATGTGTAGATCATGGATCTAACAATGTAAATGCCTCAAATTGGAAGACATGTAACATACCTATAACAACATCTAGGGGGTTTTGTGCCTCATGTCTGGTGATAGTAAAGATTCTGACTTAAAACTGCCGCTAGTTTCTCCGCACCTCAGTCCTGACACTAGGACCTGCTAAACTTGTTCTACCTCTACCTCTGCCATTTTGCCATGCTCCACTAGCTCTACTTTGTTAGACGGTCGCCTCAGTCACTGATCCCTCTCTCACTCTAGATTGTGGTCCTAAAGTCACGGGGCAGTCTCTAATCTAATGCGCAAAAGAGCCACAACGGAAGCAAGCTCCTGATATCTTCCAACACTCCCTACCATGTTTCTTTCCATAGTGCTCATAACTAGGCATTTGTTATGTTTATCCTCCTAATACTTGACCTCTACCACTACCAACCTGTATAAAACTGCCTCTCAATTGAAACCCCTAATATCTCGATCTAGTCTGTGATAAGAATGATCTATTTTGACATTTACTGAATCTCCTATCAACTTGAGACTCAACATGTCTCTTCACTCTGAACTCTTGCCTATAATCTCCTTGTCCATCTTTTAATAACTGTTTAATTCAGATTGAGGCAGCTCGCAGTTTAATAAACTACTCAAATTAGTAATGGCCAACCTCTTTATGATCTCCATATTTAGTCCATCCTTAAATTGCCTACACATATCTTACTCAGTTGGAATCAAAGCAGTGGTATACCCCATTAACTCATTAAATCGTACCTCATACTTTACTATAATTCTCTATTTCAGATCTAGAAACTCCTTCATCTTCCTATCCAGGTAGATCTTTGGCATATAGTTCTCTTTAAAAACCCTCAGGAAGTCATCCCATGTCAGTCTACAGGGTCGGGCAGAGATGCCAGGAACAGTCTTCCACCACTACTGCTCCGTTCTTTCCAACCGAGCTTCTGCCTCCTTAAGGTCTGTATTTCCATAGAAGTCTACAACCCCTTGCTTCCTAAGTTTATCATACCTCGTCTCTTTTCTCTCAAAAATTCTCATAGATATTTTTTCAAACTGAGATATTGGAGACTCTCTATTAGCTCCTATAAACTCAAGGTCAGCTAATTCTGCGACTCAATCTCCTATAACGGATGACCTACAACAACCAATAAGGGTGATCACTATACAAGTCTCTCACTATATATCATTTCTAAATGTTCTTATATGTCCCTATCGATGCCACACTATGCTCTGATACCAAAAATGTAACACACCGCTACTATAGAGCATATGCTCATGCATACAAAAGACATTCAAGAATATACGTTTATGAAAATGGCTTGTTAGAGCAATTCCATTAACTTATTATGGCATCACACATATCACAAGTATTCAACAGATCAACTTTTACCATTTCATTCACAAACATAACTGACATTGTAACATTATGTTGGCCCCCAAAATTTTTTTATTTATTAACATGATTTAAATGAATTATGTGGTGTTGATAGATTAATTCTTGGAGTTAATTTGTTATGAAAAGGTTAAGAGGATTTATAGCATGGATTGATGGAATTTGAAGTATTACATGGAAGAATTACGATTAAGTTAGAGTATAGTATGGTGTAAGTTAAATTGAAGAATTAAGACTGCATAAGGGTATTTTTAGAAGACCACTTAAGTTTAAATAGGCTAGGGCATTACATGGAAGGGCAAATTGGAAATTTCACACTCATTAAAGGTATAAAAAGAGAAGAAGTAAGGGCAATCTTGCATTTTAGAGAAGCAAAATTGTGAAAGAAGAGAGAAAGAGAAGTGGAGAAAGAAAAGAAGAAAACAAGCTAGGGTTTTGGAGATTCTTGAAGAGCTTGAAGAATTTGAAGCTTCAACAAGTAAGTTATGCTTCAAAATTTCATGGGTTTGGTTAAATGAAACTCAAAGGAAGTTGAATATGGGTAGAAAGTTGTTGATGAATGATATAGGGAAGTGTTCTCTTTTAGGGTTAATGATCAAATGTAGATTATGAATTTGTTTTGAGTGATATTGGGTTGAAATGAAGTTGAAAATGAAGTAGAAAAGATGGTTTAGGGTTGATATGGGTGATATATGAAAGAGGGGAGGTTAAAAAGTTGAAAATGTGGCAAAACACGTTCTCGAAACGTGTTTATGGACAAGTTCGCCGCGGCGAACCCTAATTTTCCTGCACATAACATGTTTTGGTATTTTAGGCATAACTTTTTCTGTAGTTATCTAAATGGAGTGATTTTTGATTTGGAGTAAACTAGAGACATAGAGATATAAATTTTATGATGAAATGGAGTTCTATTTCAGTATCTAATGTTTCAATATTGGTATGGAAGTTGAACATAGAATGTTGTCTTAGTATAAGAGCAGCCTGAAGATTTTTTGGGAATAACTTTTAGAGTACTGAACCAAAGGGAATGATTTTGGTGTCATTAGAAACTTAAGACAATGAGGAGTATTTTATAGAAGAAAGAGTTATCAAATGTATTTTCTTAGGGTTCTCAAATTGGAATTCCTATTGAAATTGGGATTTTGTTATTGTTAAAGGAAATCAAAAAGGTGATCAAGAGAGGCAAGAGGAGCAAGAGGAAGGACATTCTTAAACCACTCTTATAAGCAAGGATTTCAAGATGGGATACACTTTTATAATTAAGTAATAAGCCCCCAATGTTTCTTTAAAACCAAGAAAGTTTTAAAATGTGTTATAAATGTGTCGTTAAGGCTATTTGAATATTTTGATAATGTGCCACATGTTTCTATATGAATTGTGTCATTGGTTTATGAAATGAATGATGAAAATGATTTTTTGAAAGGATATTGATTTTTTAAATGATATTATGGTTATGAAATCAAGTTTCGTAAAAATGCCGTTGAGGCCATATGTTTACAAGTTGTGAAATGCATGATTATGTGGGTTTGTGGTGGTCCCTTAAGTTAAGCCAAGTGGACTTCGACAAAAAAGCTTCTCTTGCCTGCCCGCTAGTCGCATGGAGCTCGTTCATGGACTCCCATAAGTTCACAGCTACACAAGACCATTAAGTGGAATTGCGATAGTAGGTTATGTTCACGGCTACATAGGACCCTTATGGGAAATGTGTAGTACGTTCTGTTTTGGATTCACCCAAAGCATTTTGATGTGCTTATGTGTTGACAAGTTTATTGAATGCATGATTTGAATTGCTTATAAAGTGTTTAATGATTTGAGAATTGAGGAATATGTGTTTATGATTCAATGTAAATTATTTCAACTGTTTTGCTTGTTACTGGTTATAAAATTGTTAGCCATGAGCTTTAAGCTCACCCCTATTCGCCTCCCCTATTCAGGTGATGAGCAAGAGATCGAGTAAGTCAAGAGTCAAGGCATCACTCCATTTTGCATGTTTTGTTTTGTTTGTTTTTGAAGTTAGATTATGTGAAGCAATGCTTTAGTCGCATTTTGAGCGATTCTAGTTTTATAAACTTTGTATTTTGGATTATGATGTAAGGGGGCTCAAAATGTCCACTAAAGCATTGTAAAACTCTTACTTTTAATATTAATGAAATATATGTTTGGTTCTGGCTATGATTTTCATGTTTTCACAAAGTATTTGATTTTGGAAATGAGATTAAGATTTTGAGAGTTTGTTTGTGGCTAGGTTCTTATCCATTTTTGTTTTTGGGTCGTACAAATGAATGTGGTTGAAAGATTTTAAATTTACATTTTAGTAAGACAAGTAGTTTGGGTTATGGGTTCTGTCACAGGAGTTTTCGCCGCGGCAAGACCAAATGGTCGCTGCGGCAAAAATAAAATTTCAGGTTTGCCACGGTGAACTTCAATATGTCCGCCGCGGAGTAAAATTCTCAGAGGGTTCAGGGGATTTTCCCACATAAGTTCACCACGGCAAAGATACTTGACGCCGCGGCGAAGGGTGCCTTTGCTTCCGAATGATTTTTCTTTTAAATTTCCAAATTCTAAACCCTCCTCCACGCTCAAGCATCAAGATTCCATGTCTGATGCTGGGCTCCAAAAACGGGGTCCAACACATTACACTTCATAATCCATATATTTACATTACCAAAAACATCTGAGAGTTTACTGCTCTTTTACAAAATGTTCTACATAAAAAGAGAAAGTAATTAAACACAATCTGCTAGAATCCTCAAATATCAACTAACTAGACCTTTGAGCCATTCTTGTTTCCAAAATTTATAGTACTAGACTTCTACTATAATGCCTTAGTAGCTAGGTCTCCCTTATACTTGAAAAATCAACATTTACAATTTTAATGAGTTTGTGAACTCAGTGAGTGAACCATTATCGATGCGTCACTCAAGTCAGAGCACAAATTTCACAAGTTTATTTCTTAATTTAGCAGATGTATCACATCATTCGATATTGAATACCAAATCACAATATACATCATATCTCAACAATACATCATAAACTACAAACATTTCATATAATCATTTCAGAATAATCCAATCATTTATCTCAATCATTCATATAATCAATATGTACGCAAACATTGCATATCATTATATCAACATCATTCAGTAATATTTCGCAATCATTCATATAATAACTGTAAAGATGTATATATAAATGTAAATGCACATGCGACTCCACTTTCATTTTTACTTTGTTGTGACTGAGCACTTATTTACTATCCCGTATCTGTTGTAGACACTGAGTTCATGTCATATTATGTCTCGTACCCATTTTGGATACCGGGCTCATTAATAACTGAGCTTGTGGCTCTTTGTGCACATTTTTTAGCTTTAAGCTCTTTTTCACACTAGTCACTCCAGTCACAACTCCTTTATCTGATCATGTATAACAATGTGACGAAACGCATCAATTCACATAATATGTTATCCACACTTTCATTCAATGTACATCGTCATTTATCACATTCATCGGATCTAAGTCCGGCATTTAACATTCAGCTCATTACACATTTTCTATATTCACATATAATTAGAAAGCACTTCTAATATAATCTTGAATAACAAACTCCTCGGACCATCAATGTCTAGCATTATCACAATCATATCAATAACAGTTCAATATCTAAAAGTTAATCGAAAACAATTCAGTCATAGTGAGAAAACTTCTATGTTAACTCACAGTACACTCTAAATAAGCTATTATCTTGATAACTCAGCAATGTCTGGATGTTGACGATTAATTTGTGCTTCTTTTAGTCATGCAATACATACATATAGTTCACACATTACTAAGTTGATCAATCATATGAATTTTCAATCATGCATATATATATGTGTGTGTGTGTGCGTGTGTGTTCATGTTTAATGCATACTCATTTAACTTTTTTGAGTATGTAACTACTCATGAATTTTGACCGTATATATATATATATATATGCAAACTCATTTGACCTTTCTGGGTATGTAACTATTCATGAATTTTGACCATTCAAACATCATATTTTGTATACTAACATTTTGCAATTAGGTTTGCACCTTTAAGTTAGCTTGATATTTCACCAACCATAATTTACACTTATCCTTGAACATTTCCATGATCAAAAGCCTCCACAATTGTTACTTTAAATTTGAAATTTTAGCAAGCTAAATCTATACTTTCACCAAAATTTTTCCAGCAACATATTCTTATACATTTACCCAATTCTCATTCATAATTGCACTATGTTCTTCAATGCTCATTCATCCATACCGTATACACCTTACTCATATCCTTAAGATCATGTTTGCATTAAAAGAAACTCATTTATTCCTTTAACAAATCAGAATTTCCAGATTTTAACTCAACCACATCAAAACAATCCATTCTTTATATTATGGCATCAATTAACTACATAAACTTATCAAACTCTTAACCAATTAATCAAGAAACAATCTAGGATCTTTCCTAATCTTAAACAAGTCCAAATATACCAATTTAGAGTGAAATTTATCAGCTGGTTCAATATGTACACAAGGCTAAAACTAAAATTCTAAAATTTGTCATCAACATCACTAATATGTGTAACTTTTCTACCTTCAATACCTCATGAATTTAATAAGCTTATAGAAATCACTAACACCTGAAATGTTCCAGATTTCATGTCCTTTAGGGTTACTTTATTTTAGGTTAATTCAACTTTCATATTGGTTACACTAAGGCTTACAAAATTCTGCTCACTTATGTCATTAACATTCATTTTTTTTACAAATACACCTGCAGATCAAATTTTCTAGATTTGGAAACACCTTAATAACACCTATATTTATCATTAACATTCATTTTTTTTTACAAACATGCATACAGCTCAAATTTTCCAGATTTGATAACACCTTAATAACTCCTATCTTTAGCATGAATTCCTCGTCAATTATACTTCAAATCCTAACTTAAATCATCCATACAACAGTCTATAAACTACTATTTTCATATATGTAAAAATAGAACAAAAAAGTATCCATTCATTCTCCATTTTCCAGCACATCTTCAACATCAATATCATATACAATCTATCCCAATTCAATCATCATAATCTTTCTATTATAACATGCCATAAAGAACAACACTTTACTTACTTATTTAGCTTCCAATTCCAATTCAAATCATCAAGTTTACCTAGCCCTCCATATATGCAAAAATCATCCTAAATTCAAGGTAGAAATTGGATGGTTTTCAACTATGATAAATGACAACAATAATTTGGTTCTTTAGCTATTTTGTGAAGGGTAAAAGCATGTATTTGGTGTGGTAATTTAGCATAGCTTCAAGAAAAACACAAGAATGGGAGATAGAAGCAATTTTCAGTGGTGAGAGATGAAAAGAGAAGAAGAATGAGCAAGGTTGAAACTACACTTGTAGAAACTTTACACCTTAGGTACTAGATGTCACCATATTACATTAACATATGTCCCTAAGCATGTAAGCCATTTATTCCCTCCTTAAGCTGCCAAATGTAACCTAGTTACTAGTCCATTAGTCACTCAATCATTGCTGCCATTTGTTAACTAATTACCTACGCCAAATGTCACTGATTTATCTATGTCATTTGTCACTTACTTCATAGGCTTAGTCATCTTAATTTTCCATGTGTCAATTTGTCATGCTATTTGGCATTTTTCCTAGTCTAAATATACATTTTAGTTCATCAATTTTCCAATTCTAAAAATTAATTTCAAGCTTACTACTTGTAACTAATCAAACCAAAATTTAAGAAATAAACATTACACAATTTACATCATGATCATTTTAAACCTTTCATACCCCGAAATATGTCAATTGAGTGCATATACTATCTTTGCAATGTGTCCAAAATCATAATTCATATGTGTATGCTAATGATATGCATGTGAATGAAATGCATTTCATGAATGCTAAAATGATATAACTTGTAAGCAATAATCTAAGGCTCTAACCCTTAGTTTCGAAAGCAGGCTATTACAACGTGAATGCTTAAGCTGGAAACATGAATTCGCTTATGAGTTGCATAAATGTTTGAGATAATTGCATAGTTAAATGAAGAGAAAAACATTATGGTAAATGGAGAGGAAAATAACATGAATATCTATATCTTATGTATGTTATTCAATGGGTATTAATTGGCAGTATGTAGATGCTATATATGTGGCTTAATGATTGTTCAATGGTAGCATGTATGTTGTACATAGTTCAATGGTTCAATGTAAGGAAAACATAATGTATATACCATGTACGTTATTTAAATGGAAAGAAGACAACATGTATGCAAAAACCCAAACTTTTCTTTTCACGTTTCTATAAAATTTCATTTCATATAAATGATGTTTTTAGGTGAATGTAAATTTTATTTTCACTAAAAGGTGAATTAGGAACCCAACCCTGAATGACAAGTATTAAAGTCAAATGAGAGTTGAAAAATATTGGAGTTGACTAGTATAGAAATGGAACAAAAATAAATTCAATCAGATGGATTTATGATAGATGAAGATTGACCTTGTTTTAAATTATTATGGAGTAAATTTGAAGTATTCTTGGCCTAAAACATAAGGACATAAGAATCAATCATAGTTATGGATACTTAAGGTAAATGGATCCAACTTATATGTTGATATATTTAGGTGTAACATGTTATTAAGTGGACATGAAATTTCTATTGAAATTGGACAGATTTTTCTTAAGCCATTTAATTATTTTGGACAAGAAATAATACATATACTTGTGAATGAACCTTAAGTGGCAGCTGTCACATACATGAAGAAGTTCTCATTATTTTGGAACAATAAGGCATGAAAACCTTGTGTTGTCATGTTTATGAAGGAGTGGATGTGAGGGACATAAAATTTGTTACAAATGAGGCCAATATATGGTGTGGACATGTGTCATTTTTTTGAGATAAAAATGAAAACAACTTGTTTAATAAGGGAGATAAGTATTGTCGTAGATGATACAACAAGTTAGTGTCTTAATTAAAAAAAGATGGAGAGAATTTAAATAGTGTAAAGTCATTGGAAGTAAACATTGCAACGTGTGGATAGCCCTCATCAATGTGTAGCATGTTCAAAGATGATGGAGGAGCTGCACCACCTTCACTCCACCGAAGTTTCAGCTCTCCTTTGGACCAGAATTGTTGACGAATAATTGCAGCTACTCCTTTAACACATAGGTCTTCCAAGTCACTTCCTCTAGGAAATAAATTCAGCGTGGTGTTTAAACTAGAAACTATGTACATCTTCATCAATGCCAGTTGTGTGCAAAAAAAGAATGGACAACACACTACCATCTGATTTAGGTATGTTAAACCACTTTTGTACATCCTCTTTAGTTGGTAACGTGAATGCTTAAGCTGGAAACATAAATTTCCTTATGAATTGCGTGAATGTTTGAGCCTGATTTGAAAAAAGTGGTAAGTTTTCCTAACTATGTTTAGTGAAATTCTCTATTTTATTTCTCAGTTTCCTTGAATAGTCCTAGTGTTTTGGCCATACTTTAGTCTACAGAACTCAAAATTTGGTGATTCTAACTGTAAAAGAAACCTAAGACATAGTACTAAAAATATTTATAAGAGACCCAAACCTAATTCTAGTTGAATGATATTGAAAATTGAGATTGATTATGGTAACCTGATAATGTCCCTATGTTGAAGCAGCTTGTGATATTTAGTACGTGTTTCATAATTTAGAAGGTAAAATGGCATAATTCTTAATTATATGGAAACTAGAGACATAGGGGAACAATTTTCTAAAGAATTTAGAACCTAATTTGAAGGTTTGATATGTGAAAATTAAGGAACAATTGGAGGCATGGTTAAATGAAGAGAAAAACAACAAAGTAAATGGAGAGGAAAACAACATGTATATCCATATCTTATATATGTTATTCAATGGTTATTAATAGGCAGCATGTAGATGCTATATATGTGGCTTAATGGCTATTCAATGGCAGCATGTATGTTGTATATAGATCAGTGTTCAATGTAAGGAAAACTATAGGTATATACTATGTACGTTATTTAAATGAAAAGAAGACAGCATATATAAATCATGGAAGTTGTTAAATGGTCGAATGAAAAGAAAACAGAATATTAATCTTACTAAATGCTAAGATTTTGTCCAAGCCCTTTGTCATAAAATTTATAAAACAAGGTGGTAAGTTATGGATGCATTTGACAGGTGTTAGGAACCCTTCAAGGGTCTCCCTCATAGCTGAGTAAGACTATAAAGTTTTTCTCGATCACCGTAGACTCGAGACTAATAAAGGAAAATCACCGAACACGTGAGGTAAGTTTACGGTAAATGACAAATAATGAGTGTACCTTTAAATTGATTTTGTAAAGATGGTTTTTACCTTACTATGAAAAGTATGTTTATAAATAATTCCATTGGTGCTACTACTTGAATTTAAAAGTTAATCTTTATGAGATTTACATATACTTTGATTTAGAATCGAATTGAGTTTTGAATGCACTTGGAAACTAATGAGATGTACACATTCTTTGAATTGGCATTAAATTGAAATTTCATATACTTTGAATTGGCATAGAAATAGATTTTGAATATGTTTTTTATTGGTATTGAAATAAGGAGTGATCATGTATTAATCATGGTTTAGCCTATGGTACGTCGTTAGGTCTTTATAAATATGGTTATATCAATTAGAGTACGTCTTAATATACATAGCGTTGCCTGGGGAGCGGCAGTCACTAACATGGGTGGTGTTGTGTCTATCAGTATATCCTGTAAGTCGCCCTCTGCATATGTGGATTATATATTTTACTAGCACTGTTTCAAGTAAGCAATGCAAAACCAGCTCCGTAACCACTGATTTATCTATAATGCTAGCATCATTTGGGCAAGTAATGCAGAACGAGCTTCATAACAATTGATATATAGAGGTTAACTAGGCACGAGTAAGCGATGCAGAACCAGCTCCATAGCCTTACACCTAAGGGTGCTGTATAGCAAAGAAAATTAGTGATAGGCTATGTTTTAAAAAGACTGTTCATGAAAGTATTGTTTGCCGTCACTGTTTACTTTACAAGAAAGGTGGAACTTGATCTCAGAAAAATATATTTGTTTTGTTTACATATGCATTAATCTTTGAAAAGAAAAGAATGTGTTTTGTAAAAACATTGATTATTCCTTTAAAAGAAAAGAAATTGTTTTCTTTTATAGAGGTTAATGTTTGTATAAATGTTTTTTTATTAGAAACTAATAACATTTACTGAGCTTGTTTAGCTTACCCTATATTTTCTATTTTAAATAAAACCTCCTATGTGTACGCTAAGGGACTTTAGTAGCAGGGACTCTACCTTGCGAGTAATCAACTTCGTAAAGTGTAGCTGTGTAGGCATTTTTGTTTTACCTTGTATAAATTTTTGAGAACTACTGCATATCTTCGTACATGTTTAGAGAAATACATTTGTTTAAAGAATGGATGTGTATAAATATTTCTAAATGGAATGCATGATTTTGTTTTAGCTTTTCAAAGTTTATTGATGTAACTATTTGAGACTGCATATGACTAGATTTTAAATCCACGATTTTGGAGTTGAAAATTTGAAGTGATAATAGAAGTGTTTTGGACTTTTATAGGGATTTTGAAATTTTTGGGATGTCAAAACACAACCATTGTGTTGCCAAAATTTTTAATAAGCAGAAAAACAAAACTCCGCTGTTTACTTTTCTTATTATGAATTGAAGCTTTTCCTTAACAAGGGTAATAAGCTTAGCTTCATGGGAACTTTCTAGCCGACTCAAATATTGACTGAAGAGTCACCATGGAGTTTCAGGAAGGTTAGCTAGTCATTACAGGATAGGGGCCTGTCAATTAGAATTCAGGTAAGCTTCCTACTCAAACAATTGTGAACTTTAAAGAGAATGCAAGTGCTATCACTTTGAGAAGTGGTAAAGAAATAGAGTCATCACACAAGACTCCTGTTATTAGAAATGACGAAGAATATGAAAAGGAACTTGAAGTGCCTCTAAAAGAAGCTGAAAAGGGAATTAAGGTAAATTCTCATTCTCCTTAGATTAAAAGTTTTATTAATACTTTGCATCCTTTTCCTAGAAGGTTTGCTAAATGTAAGATCTCATCTTGACTAATTATTTGATATTATCTCCTCTGTTTTGAATTTATTTTTGTCCTTAAATATGAAAATTACTGTTTGTTTTGTTTTAGGAGATGACAAGTAGAGATTGCATTAAACTGGGACTCTATTGATGATAATGATAAATTTTGGATAACGTGAAGAGATTGTTGTAGTGCATAAGGCTGATGACTTGAAGAGTTGGAGTTTGACTAGAAGACATCGCCTTATCCTTATCATTAAGGAGTTTGATTTTGAATTTGTTTTAGATAGACATCTTTACAAGTTAGAGTTAGATTAGGATTAGATTAGAAACCCTATAAAAGGGTCATTTCTCATAATAGAAAAGGGTTATCTCTTTTAACATTTTTCGCAATTCTTAGTCTTTCTTCTATTTTTGTTATTAGAGCAAAAGCCATGTATGGCTACACTCATCATTCTAATTCAAGGGAATTTGAAACTCTAATTATAATCTTGTGAGGTTTTGTGTTCTCAACTTTTTTTCACTTTTTAATTCAAGTATTTCTTTTTTTAGGTTCCCATATTTCATAAATGATTGATATTAGATTAATTTGACAATTTAATTTAATATTGATTATTCTATCATTATCAAGGAATTCAGTGATCTTTAATTGTCATAAAGGATTGATACAAGTAACAAATAGGTTATTTGTGAATTTCCATATTTAACTTATGATAAACAAGAAAACTAAATTGAATAGTTGCAGCTATCTCGAATATTTAATTTAGGGTTTAGTCTTTTCCACGGAGCTTATTAATATCATTTATTTGATATGAAATGCTACCACACTCAGTCAATAGATGATAATTTTTAGTTTGGATGCTGTGTTTGAATCAATTAATTTAGGAAAATTTGAGACTTATTATAGCTATCCTAATATGTTTTAGACTAACTGCTTGAATCGTGAAAATATTCTTTTTAGACCGATGATCAATGTTACAATTAGATGAGATCTTTCCCTTAAATCGGAGTTTGGTAATCTTGACTTTCTCATATTTAAATTCATTGATTTAATTTGTTTTTATTAATTTCAGTTAATTTATTATTTCCTTAAAAACCCCCCATTTACTTTTATTACTTGAAATTAAGAAACTAGTGTTCAGTTCTCTAGGGATTTGACTTAGTTCCATGACTACTATAAAAGTTTGGAGAATCGATACTATTTTGGGAGCTTCGACAACTCGACCACTAAATTGAAGAAAGAGAAGCAAGATAAGGATATTTTGAAAATTTTTAAAAAGGTATAGTCGTAAACATACCTCTAGTTGATGCCATAAAGCAAGTTCCTCGATATTCCAAACTTCTCAAGGAGTTATGCATGTTAAAAAGGAAATTGAGGGGAGACGAGAAAGTAAGTGTTGAGGAAAATGTGTTTGCAGTCATTCACAGAAAGCTTCCCCCAAAGTTTAAGGATCTAATTACATTTATAATTCCCTACAAAAAACGTGATACTAGATTTAAAAAGGCAATTTTAGATCTGGGAGATTCAATTAATATCATGCCATATTCCATTTACACTTCACTGAATTTGGTATCTTTAAAAGAAATAGGTGTTATAATTTAATTGGATGATAGATCTAATTCTTATCTTGAAGGGGTTGTAGAGGATGTTTTAGTGCCGGTAAACAAATTGGTTTTCCTAGCTGACTCTTATATATTGAACATGAAGTGAGAACCTTCATCTAATTTTGCACCAATCCTTCAGGGCCAACCTTTTAAAAAATATTAAAGATAAAGATTGACACGGATGCAAGAGCATTAACTATGGAGTTTGGCGGTAAAATTGTTTGCTTGAATATTTTTGAAACGATGTTCATTTTGTTTTATCAATTGATGTCATTGATTATTTGTCTCAAGAAGTTTTTGATGTGGATGGTAAAGATGAGTTAGAAGTCATTCTTTTCATAATTTTATAGTAAAACACTTTCCAAAATTCTAATTTGTTCATTACAGATGAAATGGAAGAAATGGTGCTAGCATTGTAATCACTGCAACTAATACCAAAAAGGTATGTATTTCCAAATATTGAACTGCCAATATCTAATACAAAATCTCTACTTTTGATTATGTAGGCACCTCTAATTTAATTGAAGCAATTACTGGAGCACTTGAAATATACATTTTTGGGAGAAGGAGAAACACTTCTGGTAATCATAGCAAGGAACTTAACCAAGCTTCAAGAGGAAATGCTCATTCGAGTGCTTAAGAACGACATTATAGCTATAGGGTAGACCATAGCTGACGTCAAAGGTATTTGCCCTTCGACATGTAAGTATAGAATTCTTTTGGAAGAAGGGTCCAAACAATCAAAAGTATCATAGAGAAGATTGAATCCTCCAATAATGGAAGTGGTAAAGACAAAGATCATGAAGCTACTTAACGTTGGCATAATTTATCCAATTTCTAATAGTAAATAGGCAAGTCTAGTCCAATTGGTACCAAAGAAGACCGAGATTATATTGGTGAGAAATAAGAATAATGAGTTTTTCCCTATAAGAATTCAAAATGGATTGTAAGTAGGCAAGGATCACTTTCCGATCCTATTCATTGATCAAATTCTTGAAAGACTTGCGGGACAATCTCACTAATGCTTTCTTGATGGGTATTTAGGATATAACCAAATAGTGATAGCCCCAGAGGATCAAGAGAAAACAATCTTCATATGCCCATTGGGTACATTTGCCTATATAAGGATGCCACTTGAACTCTACAGTTCCCCAACCACCTTTCAAAGATGCATCGTAAGTATTTACTCTGAATATGTTGAGCACATTATTGGGGTCTTTATGGATCATTTTATTGTCCATGGAGACTCACTAGATGCATGCTTAGATAATCTGAATTGTGTACTTGAACGATGCATCGAAACTAATTGACAAGTGTAAATTACATCGTGTTTTAAGGTATAGTCTAATATGTATTTAGTCGTTAATTCGATCATTTAGTATGTGTTTAGGTTAGAATTGTGTGTGTTTAGGTTAGAATTGTGTGTGTTTAGGTTAGAATTGTGTGAGTTTGTTAATTATTTGTGTTTTAAGTGTTTTAAGGGTTAGTACGAGCTTTTGAGCTTAAATATTATATTTTTGAGGTACCTTGATGTGTTTGCTAGTGTTTCAAGGGTCAATATCGAAGAATGGAGGTCATGGCCTGCATTGAGTAGACACCCAAATAGTTACTTCACCTTTTGAGAGATTGTTTGGACCTTTCAGACCCTAAAAAAGGCTTTGGGTTACCCAAAACATAACAGAATATTTAAAGAACAAAAAAAAAGGAGAGAAATGTAGCTTTTCTTGTAGCCACTTTTGGAATCCCTAAGAGAGAAAGAGCAAGAGCAAGAGAGGAGGAAGAGGAAGAAGGAGGAAGAAGCACTCTTAACATGCTTCCCGGATCAAGAGGCTTTTCGACGCTGTTGCATTCCCAAATCATCCATTCTAAGTTTCTATTTCCTTTTTGTTTCAATTTTATTCATGTATAAAGGTGGGATGGATTGTATGATGATAGATGGTAGAATGTTGACGATGTTTCAACTCTTTTTCAAGATTTTATTTTGATTTAATGATAATTTAGTCGATTGTGTTTATTGGATGAATGTTGTGATTTGATTACATTCTTGCATAATTTGGTAATAAACTAAGAGAGTGAATTGAGTGAAAAATGATTAAATCAAATTAATGAGAGTTAGGTGATTTAATAGAAACCGTGACAAATTATATTGGTAATTGTGCAGAGAGAGATCCCGTGTGATATTTTGACAGTTTATTAGAGTGCTTTAGATCTAATTAGGTTTTTGAATAATTTGTGCATTGAGAGATAACAAATTTCATAACCCAATTAGAGTTTATAAATTAGGGTTTAATGGTTATAACTCGAGAGAGAGTAATTAACCTTAGGATCGTCTAAAACTGACACCCCATTAACACATAATCAGCTAGGTTAACATTAATGATAGGTAAAATCCCCTTTCTCATAACTTGGTAAATTTTTTGGTTGATTTCCATTTGCGTGCTTGTTGCTCAATTGTTAATTCCTTCGTGTTTAACTTCTGATTTAATTGGTTGAATTCAATTCTCGTTTTTACTTCCTGTCTCATTTTTTATTTTTAGTTTCATATCCTTTTAGCCTTAGATTTTAGGATTAGATTAATCCCCCTTCTGGTGGGATCGACACCTCTTATACTATAGTCACGACCCATGCGCTTTCGGTATTTGAGGGCTTATAAATTTTAAAGTTTGAATGACACGATCACTAATTTTGTTCTCAATTCTGAAAATTTTCATTTTATGGTTTAACAAAGAATAGTTTTAGGACATTTAATCTCATATAGAGGAATTGCGGTCGATACAGAGAAGGTATAAATTGTGCAAAACTTATCCTACCCTATAAATGTGTGGGAGGTTTGTCCTTTTCTTGGACATATATGTTTTTATCACAAGTTTATCAAGGACTTCGGTAAGATCCCAACAAAACTCTGTCAATTATTACAAAAAGGTGTGCCCTTCTAGTTTAATAAGGGATTCAAGCAAGCATTCGATAAGTTGAAAGGGGTTTTAACTTCGACACTAATCATTCAACCACCTAACTGGAGTCAAAAATTTAAGATTATATGAGATATGAGTAATTTTATTGTGGGTGTCATTCTTAGTCAAAAATGTGGCAAGATGATTCACGCTATTTACTATGCTTCAAATACTCTTAGTACAACACAAAAATGTGGTAAGATGACCTTACTTTCTTGGTTATAAAGTGATTGTATATTCTAATCATGTAGCATTAAGGTATCTTTTATCAAATAAAGAAGCAAAGTCAAGGCTCATTAGATGGATTCTCCTAACCTAAGAGTTCAATTTGGAGATCAAATACAAGAAAGGTGTAGAAAATTCAGTTATGGACCATTTAAGTCGAATTGTAAAGGAAGAGGACTCAGTACCATTGAAGAGTTGTTTCCAGATGAGCAATTTCTAACACTTCAAGGTAAGGTTCCATGGTATGCTGATATTGTAAACTATCTAGTGAACTATAAGGTACCTAATGATTTAAGTAAGGATAGCCGAAACAAAATAAAGAGTGAATCGAAATATTATGTATGGGATGATCCTCAATTATGGAAGTGTTGCTTTGACCAAGTGATTAGGAGATGTGTACCTGAATATGAATATAATCAATTTTGAAATTTTGCCATTTTTATACTTGTGGTGGCCATTTTATGCCTAATAGAACTGTTAGGAAAATAATTAAATGTGGTTTTTACTGACCAAATATATTTCTAGATTTCTATATGTTCTATAAAGCATATGAACAATGCCAGAAACAGGGTAATTTATCCCATAGACATCAAATGCCTTTATCTCCAATTCTTACATGTGAATCTTTTTATGTATAGAGCATCAATTTTATGGGACCATTTCCTTTTTCTTTTGGTTTTGTTTACATTTTGTTAGCTATGGATTATGTTTCTAAACGGGTGGAAGCTAAAGCCACCAGGATTGACGATTCTAAAGTTTCTGCAGAATTTATCAAGTCTAACATTTTTGCTAGGTTTAGAACACCACGAGCATTAATTAGCGACAAAGGAACTTATTTTTACAACTGATTGGTGGGAAATCTTTTAAAGAAGTACCATGTCACTCATAAGGTGTCTAAGGTCTACAATCCACAGATGAACAGTCAAGCAAAGGTATCAAATAGAGAAATAAAGTCTATCCTTGAGAAAATGGTGAGCCCAAATTGTAAAGATTGGAGTCAATAATTTGATGATGCTCTTTAGGCATATAGGACCGCATATAAGACATCGATTGGCATGTCGCCATACTGATTAATTTATGGAAAGTCATGTCATCTTGTAGTGGAAATTAAGCACAAATCCATTTGGGCCATTAAGCAATGCATTATAGAGATGGATGCATTGTATGAATAGAGGAGACTGCAACTGTAAAAATTGGAAGAGTTTTGGCTTGAATTTTATAAGCATACAGAAATTTACAAGAAAAAACGAAAAAATTTCATGATAAGATGATTGTTAGGAAGAATTTTATGGTTGGACAAAAAGCTCCTCTACTATTCAGCATTTAAGCTTTTTCTAGGTAAATTGCATTCCCGTTGGATTAGACCTTTTATTGTTACTAATGTGTTTTCACTTGGTGCAGTTGAAATTGAAAGCTTACAGACAAGCAAGACATTCAAAGTCAATGGCCATCACCTGTAATGTGGGTACGACCCAACGATGGTAAACAAAAGCGCTACTTGGGAGACAACCTAAAGGAAGTTGATTTCTTTCTCTTTATATTTTTGCAATTACTACTTTTCTTAAATGCTCTGTTCCTTGCATTTAATGTTACATTGGGGACAATGTAAGATTTAAGTGTGGGGGTGGGGATCTTAGTTTGATACTAGCTATTATGCATGTTTTTGAGCTTAATTGTTGCTTATATGACTTCTTTGGCGGTTTTCAAAATCAAACAAACAAAATCAAAATTTTATATTTTTCAATTACTTTTAAGACTATATAGTCATAACTAGAGTGTGAATTGACTAGAAAAATCCATAGCAAAATTTGGCATGTACTTTATGATTGGTTATTGTGCATTATTTTGAGAAGAGTAGTGACTAGTGGTAGACAAAGCCAATAAGATTTTGAGCTTTTATAAACTAACACATTCATATCAGTCTCATTGTCTTTTGATAATGTGTGACTTTCATGCCATGTATATCCTGACTTTGCTTTTATTTTATATTCGAGACAACATTTTTATCACATGCATTAATATGGAGATGATTAGGCATTCTTTGTTTCATAAGCTACATTAGCCAAATAGCCTACCCTATTGACATGATTTTTCCCTTGTTAAGCCCCCTTAAGCTTTATTTACCTATTCTTTATGTACTAACTACATTACCTGGTTTTAAACTTAACAAAATTTCTAACCCAAGCCATAAAGCTAGTGGAACATTTGTGATTATTAATGACTGTGGATGCACAAGAGTGTAAGTATAGAGATGTACATATTTGTGGGTTGGCTATAATAATTGGGATGTCATTTTATGTCTTATCATTGAAATTACCATGTTGATGTAGTTTCTTTCAATGTATAAGAAAATTAAAAAAAAGAAAAGAAAAGAAAGAAAGAAAAAATATGTTTAAATAAATTATTAAAGAGGAAATGCATATGTGTTGCAACGTTATATATGATTAGTCTTTCCTCCTAAAGTTGTATTGAATGGGTGACTTGAGTATATTGGATATGAGGTAGATGTTGCTTTCAATGGTCACTCCCTATAATTACAAAATTTTATTTATGATCAATTTTCGTGAGTGATTTGTACTTCTTGTAGGTTGCGGTGAGAGAGCTTGAATTTGAGCTAAGAAATACAATTTTTGCTTTCATCAAAGTTGATGTAAACAATTGTGAGTGAATGTTGGTTTTTTCACTTGATGGTATATTGAGTGTTTTTCTTGTTTTACTAGCTTTAATAACTTTCATGCTACTTTACCCAAATACATCACGCCTTACCTTTGCCCATATTACAACCCTAAAAAGTCCTTTAATTCATGATTTTGCATGTGACTTTTAATGGTGGAGAAATGAAATGATATGCAAAGTTATGGATTGTTATGTTCATAAATCACTACAAGAAAATCATGAATTAGCGACGGTAATTTTTCGACGGATAAAACACCATAGCTATTTAGCAATAGAAACCAACAATCCGTTGGTACATACATTGTACTGTTTATATATAGCCACGGAAATATATTACCATCGGCAATACTGGAGGGAATGAATTTCGCACAAAATCTCCGACGACATATAGGGACGACACAACCTTTACCATCGGCAAAAATTGCGAGAATGCTTCCCACAATTTAATTGCTTCGGACATGTACCGTCGGAACATTTTCTGTCCGTAAGTTATGCTCAGTGTCTGCTATTCACTGACGGAATATCGTCTGTCGGTAAACTTGATTTTAAGTTTACCGAAGACGTAACTATAACCGTTGGTAATAATTGCGGGAATGCTTCCCACAATTAACTAGCTTCGGACATTTACCGACGGAATTAGTACCGTCGGTAAATGTGGTTCAGCTTCTGTTATATACCGATGTAATGTGTTCTGTCAGTATACATTAAATTAACTTTACCGACGGAAATTTTTTCCATCGCAAAATGTAGCGGCAACAAGACGCGGTGAAATAATTAGAAAATTTAAATACTAACGGAATGTATATTCCATCAGTAAATGTCGACTAGTTAATAAATAAAACAACATCATTTGGTTTAAAACCAAACGATGTCATTTGGTTCATCTTCTTTAACATGAACCAGCCCG
>JAOQMS010045408.1:0-34179 GCA_027563885.1 Erythroxylum longipes | reverse complement strand
CCTTATCACAACTCATACCAAGATCATCTTATCTACTTCATTTTCAACTCCATATCATCTATAAAGATATTATAGTCTATGATTAATCATGAACACCAATAACAGAAATCACTTTCACTCTAATTCTTCCTATTTCATAGTCTCTCACTACTAAAAACACTAAAACAAAACATGAATCTGTCCACTCTTCTCATGTACTACTCGAAATTTTTCTAAGAAAAATTTCAGGATCCAACAATTATCTTTAATAGACAAAGAAAAAAAATCCAAATAATCAAGAATTCTCTTCATTCATGGGTGATACTATAAGTCTACAAAGCTACGTCACCCATATTCATATTTGATAGTTCATCTTCATCATCACTATCCACAATCTCAAAAAATTGTACTCTTAATAGCCAAGACGACATTCAAAATAACACTCTGAGATAAAATTATGATACTTTTCTCGGGAATCTCTTTCACTCAGTTGTTGAAGCCTCTGATCATGCCTTTGAGCACCCCCCCCCCCCTAAATCCTTCTCGTCTTAAGTCATAAAGCGTAGATACTGTGGAACATTTGAGTTACGTTACATGTCATAGTCCCGCATCACTTGTTGTGGATACTTCTAGGGTAAGCTAATTGGTTAGCCACTCTCCCCGGTAGGCACCAGCCAATGCTTGGGCTTTCACGACACCATATCCATTCTGAATGTGAAAAATAACAAGAAGATTATGTAAATGAATCACTTAGGAAGAAAAGGAACCGAACATGAATTTAAACACCAAAATAATGGAACTTTAAATTGAAGAGGTAATCAATAGTGGTCATATTTAACTTAAGACTTTACAAGAATATATACTTAGACACAGAGGGCGGTACTAGGCCATTAGCAAGTTTTCTAAAATAAGATATTCTTTCCTTGTCTCCAAAAGATTAATCCACATCCTCTAAAATAGGGCTTTGATTCATTTGTTTTCTAGGAGAAATATAGTTAATGCCATCCCCCACAAATATATCATCGTTCTCTTCTCTTGCAACTGTCACCACCTATTTATTAGGCAGATTTTTCTTTGGAGGTGGAGGCGAAATTCCCTTCTAGTCTTATTATTTGAAATTGCACCACTAGGTGTTAGTGGCTTATCTTGTTCATCATACCTATTATCTAGTCCTGACATTTTTTTCTACATGATACAATCTAGCAAGCATATAAGCAACATCTACAGACAAACAAACTATGTGCTGGCAAGTTTTGCAAAACATATTATGACAAGAGAACAAGAATGGAATACTCAAATTAACATAAATTGCATAGTTTAAGCTAGATTGTGTTTATGAATATACCACCCAGTGTTATGACATGAAATCACATTATGTGTATCATATATTAGCTACCATGTTCGCAAGGCAAAAATTTATACATATCCTAAGAAACTGAATCAGATTAAAAGCAAGCATTCCATTGTAAGGAAAGATTTGGGCACTTTTTTTTAATAACTTGGTATGTTATTAAACATGAACCCATATGAATCTAATGCATACCCCTCTGGGATAGCATGTTGATGTTAAGCTCATAAATTTTTCAAGATCATTGAATTATCTTATAGAAATGCATTTAAATAAGAATGATAGGCTTTTCATTAGCTAGAAGATGTTGAAAGATATTTCTAAAATGAAAACTATATAGACTCCTATGTAATGTGGTAGGATCGTGAGAGTACAAGTCCTACTATGGAGCCAACCAAAAAAGAGTAAGGGCACTTACAATTCTATGTTATTAAGTAATAAAAACATTTTTTTGCCAAAGGTCAGACAAACAAACTAGACATGCAAAATCATGTCGCTATTATCCTTATTATTGCTCATATTGTGAATATCATAAATTATCATGAGAAAGAATTTAATGACTTCACTGTTATTAGAATTTTATGAAAATAGAGTTTTATTAACCTTAAACATTTGTGGAAATAAAATATCAATAACCTTCGGCATGTATGGTAATAAAGTTTTACTATAATTAGACTTTTTAGAGATAACTCTATAAATACCTTGTTAGGGATTATGTAAGTTATGATAATTGTCATATTTCTTCTTATATCATCTTTTTCATAATAAAAAAGTATTTATTCCTTGTTCGTGGAAATAATCAGATTAATTGGTTGAATCACGTATATTCTTGTGTTCTTTGCTTCTTTATTTTCTCTTGTATTGCTTCCATTTTTTGCTATAATTGGTATAAGAGTTAAGGTTTACTATCAAGATATCTTTGCATAAGTTTGATATTGAGAAGTTCATTGGATCAAATGACTACACTCTAATAAAAGATGAAGATAAGAGTAATTATTATTTAGCAAGGATGCATAGTAGTGTTAGAAGGAGAAGAAAATTTGCCAAAGATTTTGGCGGTGTCAGAAAAGGAAGAGATTTTGTTGAGGGCCCACATCATAATAATGTTGAGTTTGGGAGACACGGTCTTGAGAGATGTGGTTGATTAAATAACTACTACTTCATTGTGAAAATGACTTAAAGTGAATTCATAAGAGATTGCTTACGATACTAAAAACTATGTTTATATACCTTAAAGATGTTAAGAAGTATACAAATGAAAAATCACATTGTTAATTTTAAACAAATCATCTTGGATATAAAAGATGTTGGGGTTAAAATTGAGAATGATGATTGGGCCATAATCCTTTTATGTATATTACCCAATTTATATAAGAATTTTGTTGATACCATATTGTACGATAGATAGAATATTTCTATCAGTGATGTGAGGGACGCTTATAATCCAAAGAATTGAAGAAAAAGGTATTTGATATATATGAATATGTATCAAATTTGGGTCTAGTTGCTAATAGAGGAAGAAATGATCACAATAGTTCTTAAAACATGTCACAACCCAGATTGAAGGATAAAGTTGTTTGATGTTTTAATTATAAAGTTAAAAGACACTTTAAGAAGGATTATCCATAATGAAAGAATGGAAACAAGAAAATAAAAATATAAGAATCAAACAATTCATAAAATTTATAGCCAAATTCCATCTATGGAGTGGACAAATTATTCATTGACAAAAAAATGAAAGGTTTGGCCACTAAAACAAGTACAATGCGAAATGAAATAGAAAAAATTAGAAAAGAAAAGAAAAATATATTTATAAACTCAGAAATAAATATTACTAAAAAAAAAGTTATAATGCTAAAAAATTCAAATCATCAAAAAATATTCATATATATTAAAAGCAAGTGTTACCAAAGTCTAGGAGAGTTCTAATGAAGAAGCATTGTTTTTTTAATAGTGAGCAATTTTGATTTTAAAAAATCAATGGGTGACAGACATTGGCGTCCTTTATCATATGACTTTTAATAAGGAAAGGTTATATTCTTTTAAAGAATGGAATGGTACTATTAAATTGAGTGATTATAGAGAGCGTGTTGTCAAAGTTAGTGGTTCAGTGCAGACCAAAATGCATGATAGAATTATTAAAACATTAGATGAGCCTAGTATGTTCCTGAACTTCGAAAAAATCTAAATTCTATGGGTACTTTTGATAGATAATGGTATAAGTTTTTTGATGATGATAGGAAGCTTAAGGTGGTAAAAGGCGTGTTTACTATGATTAAAGGAAAAATAAAACATGATATCTTTATCTTAATATAAAATAAAGTAATGGGATTGGTGATTGTGTCTCAATATTCAAGAAAGAAAAATAGTACTATGACATGGCACATAAAGGTGAGTCATCTTGGAGAGCAAGAGTTGACAGAACTTTGTAAATAGAGCATACTGAAATATGACAAACATAAGAAGGTAGACTTTTGTAAGTTTTATGTGCTTGGTAAAAAGTCTACAGTAACCTTCAAGGATATAATGTTTAAAGAGTGACATATATTGGGATAAACATATGGAAATGTCATATCAGGTTCAACAGTAAGTAGTAATGGTTCAAAGGTGGTACTAGAATAGCTTAGAAAAGATGCTAAGGAGGTTAGAAATTATATTTTAGAAGATAAAAGAAAGAATCAGTATGATATAGCCAAGTATAAAGTAAGAAGGACCATCAAATAGCCAAGAAGATATAACTGGGGAGTTTTTTTTTAGTTTTCAAATATACATCACTTTTTTCTAAATGGTTTATTTAACTGAAAAGCTTTATGCTAAAGACATAAGCGTGTCACCAATAATAGGCTAGGGGTTAGAGTCTCTTATGGTAAATTCATCCTACCTATCTATAATTCAACTCACACTATAACAAAGTAGAAAATTAGTTATAAAAATGTAGCTAATTGTTTAAAAAATGTGACCTATAGTTATTTGTGATGTTTCTAGTTTGTCACATAAAGTGTCTCCAATTTCCTATACCTAAAAAATATAGGTGATATTTTTAGAAATCATAGACAAAATGTATTAGCTATAAACTTTTTAAGCTAAAACATTACAAAAGCATAGCTAGAAATTGAATGTTGGTGGGAAACATTTGACGCTAAATTATTGTCCACGAAAATAAAATGTAGCCAATAGTTTTTGGCTACGTTTTTCTCTTTGTAGCTATATAGTATTAACTATGTTTTCCATAATGTGGCCTAATTTTATTTACTACGTTTTCCATAACATAGTCAAATTTTATTTGTTGTGTTTTCCATAACGTAGCCAAATTTTATATACTGCATTTTCCATAACATAGCCAAATTTTATTTGATAGATTTTAAATAATGAGACATATTATTTGCTACATTTTTATAATTGTTAGGAAATATCTATATTAGGAAGAGTAATATCTATATTAGGGAGAGTATGATCTCCCTCTTTAGTGTATGATTTCCTATTTATTACTAAGGTTTTCTTTCCCTATGTAATGACTTCTATATAAATGATACAAGGGTTTTGAATATTCATCAAGCCCTCTATTTTGCCCATTGTTCTTCACATGGTATTAGAGCCACACTTTCAAACCTTAAAACTTGTTTACCGTAAACCCTAACACCTTCCATTCTATCCAAAATACTTACCTCCACTTACCAAAACTAAAAACCAAATATACAGAAGCAATCAAGGGGTGCGGCAACCATCAGAGTACCAGAGGTGTCACTAAAAAACCACCCATGCATCGAGGGGTGGGAGTCATATGCCATTGTTTGATAAACACTGACGATGGAAGTTAGATGGATCAACTTGCCACTATGTCTTGAATTGAGTTCTGGCCTTTCTTTGAGTCAAAACTGACTAGAACATGAGTATTTATTGATAACAATAAAGTTTTATATATTTTGGAACATCGTTAGTAGTGTTTTAGTGTCCGTTTAGCCAGGAAATCTGTTTAGCATAATTGGGAGATGTCAGATTTTAGTAGCAAATCATCCATAGGAGTTCCAATAATGGGTTCCTTAACTTTGTGAATCACCAAGCAATGTTTGAATGGTAATAACTATCCTTTTTCGTCTAAGAATGTTGAATTGTTCTTTCGAGGTTAGAGGAAATTATCCCATCTTACATCTGATCCCCCAATTGATCAAAAAATTCTAAAAAATTGGCAAGGTGATAACACACAATTACTTCATATTCTTTTCAATTCTATGGAACCTAAAATTTTAGTCCTATTCTCTCATGTTAGCACTTGTAAGCAAGCCTGGGACTATGCTAAGCTTCTTTACTCCAGTAATATGATTCGCATGTATGATATTTCTATTGAGTTATTTCAGTCCAAATAGGAAGGAATTTTGATTGAATACTTTGGGAAAGTGAAACGTGCTTTTGAGGAGTTGAATTCTCTACTACCAATCATATATAATATTAAGAAGATGCAGATTCAAAGAGAACACTTGGTAACTATGACATTTTTGGCTGGATTAAAACCTGAGTTTGAGCCTGTGCGAGCACAAATCTTAGGAGAAGCACACTTTCCGTCCTTGGTTGAAGTATATTCTAGACTTTCTCACTTTATGATTAAGGCAACTTGACCAGAGAATAACTCTGAAAGGTCAGCTCTTGCAACACAATCTATTCACAAGTCAAAGGGAGCCATGGGGGAAGTCGAGGAGGACGCGGTGGTGGTGGTGGTCATGGCAGTCAAGGAGGACATGGAAGAGGCTCACGACTCCATTGTACACATTGTGATAGAGGTGGATATGATGAAAAGTCTTGTTGGGATAAATATCCCTATTTGCGAGCTGCTTATATTATGTCTCTTTAAGAACATTCTTCAACTATAACTTCACAACTGTTTGTTACTTTATCTTCGAATGAGCATACTAAATTTTAGCAGTATCAGTTAGCCCAACAAACTCCTCCTTCCTCTATGGCATCTGTGGCTCATCAAGGTAACCCAACCGCTTATTATTCAGCTATCCCTAGAAAACAGTCATGGGTAATAGATTCTGGTGCCACTGACCATATTTTAGGTAAAATAACTAACTTTAACCATATAATTCCTTTACTGGCCTCTCATAATGATAAACGTACTATTGCTGATGGATCTACTACCACTATTAAAGGTGTTGGACCTCTAATCCTTGTTCTTTTCTCAAATTACCCTCTACATTATTTGTTCCAAACTTTTCTTTTAATCTTATGTCTGTGAGCAAATTGACTAAACAACTAAATTGTTCTATATTCTTCTACCTTGATAATGTCACAAGATTTGAAGACGAAGATGATGATTGAAGAAGTGTACGAATTGAATGGAATGTATTATTTTGACAAGTTGCAATCATCTATCACTTGCCCAATGTCGGTCTCTCCTATTGATATCCATAGTCGGTTGGGTCATCCATCTTTGGAAAATCTCAAGAAATTAGTTCCAGGGTTAAATTTCATTTCCATTTTAAATTGTGAGTCATGTCAATTAGGAAAACATCATTGTAGTTCATTTTTTTCCTTGAGTTAATAAAATGCTTGAAAAACCTTCATATTAATCCATACAGATATCTTGGGTATGAGTCGTGTTAAGTCTAAGTTAGGATTTCAGTATTTTGTAATTTTTGTTGATGATTTCTCTCAAATAACTTAGTTATATCTAATGTGAGATCTTTCTGAACTAGTCTCTATCTTTTGTTCTTTCTATGTTGAAATTCAAAATCAGTTTAATACCCGAATCAATATTCTTCATAGTGACAATGCTAAAGAATATTTCTCTAACTCATTCTCCAGTTACCTGAAACAGCAAGTTATTTAACGTCAATCTTCCTGCCTATACACTCTTTTACAAAATGGGGTGGCTGAGAGAAAATCCAACATATTGTTGAAACAACTTGTCCCCTGCTAATCCATATGAACATACCCAAAAGTTTCTGGGGAGATGCTGTACTTACTGCATGTTATCCTATCAATCGAATGCCATCTTCTGTGTTAAAGGGTTGAACTCCATTCACAATTCTCTTTCCCTATCAATACCCCTTTTCATTGCTCCTCGAATATTCAGATGTGTTTTTTTTGCTCACTAGCTTTAGCCTAACATGGATAAATTAGATCCAAAAGCTATAAAGTGCATCTTTCTCGGGTACTCTCATTTGCAAAATAGGGTATACATTTTGTAGCCCCTTATTGAATCATTTTTTGTGTCTACTGATGTAACATTCTTTGAGTATACTCATCTAATGCTTAGTTTGTCTCTACTGATACTGATGAGTGTCTACCAATTCCTTTTGTTCCTTTCCAAGCAACTCCTAATTATGTTTCTCCTGAAACTAATCCTACTCCTTTGGAATGTCTCTCTCATCCTGATTTGCAGGTTTATACTCGACATACTCATCCTGAAGTATGACTAGATGATTCATGCTCATCACCATTGCCTTCTCTATCTTCAATTCCATCATATGATGATCTTGATTGGCCCATAGTTCTTTGTAAAGGAAGAAGGTCTTGTACATCTTACCCTATTCAAAACTTTGTTTCTTATAAATCATTATCACGTTCATATGCTGCTTTTGTTCCACTCTATCTTCTATACCTATCGCTAAGTCTATTTTAGAAGCTTTGGATCATCTTGGATGGAAACATGCCATGGAAAAAGAGATGTTGGCTTTGTAATCTAATGCTACATGGGAATTAGTTCCTCTTCTTTATGGTTAGACAATTGTGGGTTGTCGTTGAGTGTTTAATGTTGAGATCAATTCTGATGGCATGATTAATTGTTTAAAAGCTCGTTTGGTAGCTAAGGGTTATACACAGGTGTATGGAATGGATTATACTAAAATCTTTTCTCCTGTTGCAAAATTGACATCCATATGTGTTTTCATTGCATTGGCAGCCACCCATGACTGATCTCTTCTTCAACTCGATGTAAAAAATGCCTTTATTCATGGTGATCTTCATAAGACTATTTTTATGGAGCAACCATTAGGGTTTATTGCTGAGGGGGAGAGTAATCTAGTGTGTCACCTTAACAAATCTTTGTATGGACTAAAACAGTCATTGAAAGCTTAGTTTAGGCATTTTAGTATAGTGGTTATGGAGTTTGGTCTACATTGATGTGGTGTGGCTCACTCTATGTTCTATCTTCATTCTAAGGCTTGTAAAATTCTTTTAATTGTGTATGCTGATGATATTATTATTACTGCAAATGATAAAGCAAGAATTCAGTCTTTAAACTCATTTCTATAGACTAAATTTCAAATAAAGGATCTTAGTTTAATAAAATAATTTCTGGGTATCAAGGTAGCCAAGTCAAAAAGGGGCTTTGTCTATCTCAAAGGGAGTACATTCTTGATCTTCTAAAAGAAACAGGTCTGTTGGGAACAAAGCCAGTTGATAGCCCCACGAAACCAAATGTAAAACTTAATGTTGATAAAGGAGAGTAGTTGGAAGATCCAAGTAAGCATCGAAGACTTATTAGTAAAGTGAATTATTTGATTGTCAAGATATTTCGTTTGTGATAAGTGTAGTAAGTTAGTTTATGGGATCTCCACTGACTAGTCATTGGGATGTAGTTATTAGAATTTTGAGATATTTGAAAGGTTCTCCAGGGCAAGGTCTTCTTTACTAGAATCATGGACACATTCAGATTTATGGGTATACAGATGCAGATCGAGCAAGTTCTTATGACCGACGGTCTACTTCATGCTACTATGTATTTTTGGGTGGAAACCTGGTGTCATGGAAAAGTAAAAAGCAATCAGTTGTTGCACATTCTAGTGCTGAATCTGAGTACAGGGCTATGATGTATACTATATGTGAGTTGATTTGGTTGAAGCATCTTCTCAGGGAACTTGGTTTTGAGCACTCCACTCTAACGAAACTGATGTGTGATAATCAAGCAGCCATTCATATTACCTCAAATCCAGTCTTTCACGAGATAACAAAACATATTGAAGTGGACTGTCACTTTGTTCATAAAAAGCTTCAAGAAGGATTGATTGAGACACCATATGTCTAGTCAAAAGATCAACTTGCAAAGTTACTCACTAAAGCATTGGGGAGGTCTTATTTGAAACCTATATGTAACAACCTCGGAGCTTATGATATATATGCTCCAGCTTGAGTGGGAGTGTTAGGAAATATCTATATTAGGAAGAGTAATACCTATATTAGGGAGAGGATGATCTCCCTATTTAGTGTATGATTTCCTATTTATTACTAAGGTTTTCTTTCCCTAAGTAATGACTTCTGTATAAATGATACAAGGGTCTTAAATATTCATCAAGCCCTATGTTTTTCCCACTATTCTTCACAATAACATAGTCAAATGTTATTTGCTTTGTTTTTAATAATTTGGCAACATGTTATTTGTAACATTTTTAATCCATGATATTAAAGAATATGTTTTATATATAATATATTGACATATTTTTATTGTGAATTATTATAAAATTAAACCATAAAATAGTATTAATTCAAAATGTGAAGAATTGAATATATAAAGTAAATTTATATAAATATCATTTAATTATACCAACAAAAAGAATATAACATGAAATGATGGTATCTTGTTTATATATAAGATATTAATGACAATCTGAGTAATATAAGAATAAATAAAGAGTTCACTTGACAAATTACAATATGTCTGACATACTAAAAAATGCTTAGATTATAAAAATAGTAAAGCATAAGCCAAATGACTACCTAGTGTTGTCTATGTTCAAAAGCCTGTAATCAAAGCAAACACCACATAACTTTACCATCCATAACATAATAAGTAGACAGTTGTAAATACCAAACACAACATAACTTTACCATTCACATCATAATCAATCATAGTTGCATCTTCATCCATTTTGTAATCTGAGAAAAAAATTACTAAAATTAAATTATAGTACATATAAGATGTGAAAAAAAAGTATAGGAGATAGAATTAATACCCTTCACTTTCCTCTTCATTTTAATCATAATCCAAGCCAAGTGATCTTTTGAATAACATATCATATTTTGCTAATTTTGCTCAAGTTTCTTGTCCCTGATTACTTCATCCTGTAATGTAGCCTTAAGCTTGTTGTTTTTCTCTTGAAGGTGTTTAATGATTGTTTTAAATGTTGTGGTTGAAACATTTCACTTAGGGCTATAGCTAAAGCCTTTCACATAACTGGAATGAGTACTAAGTAATGTATCACAAACGTTTTCTGCACTGAGCTTGTTCCTCTTAGACACAGACTTTTCTAATAACTCTTGCATCTTATTATAAAATTAAAAAATCAATATTCAATCCACATATTACTACTTAATACTACATTAATAAATGAACAAAAACATTGAACAAACTTTTATATTTATACAGTTGTTTTCTGATTTTTTTTGACACCCATCCTTTACCTTCCTTATAGTGAGTGACTTTATATAGTGTGACGATATCAACTCTTGTCCATGTAGTTCCTTCTCACTCTGTCTTATGAACCAAAAAATAAGGCACAATAAATAATGAAATGTTTATTAATTTAAGTATAACTTGCAAACATAGATCTCAAATATTCATTTCAGACAACTACAAATAACCTTGACTCCTGATTATGAGTTTTTTTAAAATTTTTTGATCTAATGATCCTTGCCTTTTTATAATTTTCACAAATCAAGAAAAAAACTATAACTTAGTCGTTAAATAAACTAACAAAGTTAATACAAGAAAACTTGAAGAAAAAGTAAACAAACCTAAAATTTTGAGTGAGCCTAATAATCATACAAACTATTCCATGACATTCATTCCAGAACATGGCTTCATGCCTTCGTATTAAAAGATTTATAATACTTATGCAACTTGAAATGACGATCCCTAGTATTTTGTTTCAATAATGAAGTAACATAGTTTGAAGCATTTGAGTTACCAATATCCACAATATTCAATTTCAACTGTGAATAATAAGTAAAAATGTAATTAATTTCAAAATCATTAAAACAATATTGCATAAAGTTAAAGATTTTTTTATGATTACTGTAACTTTTTCCAAAGTATTTTCAAGAAAGTTGTCTTCCATTAAATCCTTAACTTGTTTTGAACAAGGTAATTATATTATAACAATAATTCCCAACTCACTTAACAATTCTACAAACTGGACCCTATTTACAAGATGATCTTGAGTATCAATTTGTATTGATAACTTACAATTCACCGAAACATTCATTCGTTGCAATTCATAACCTCTAACTTTACCTCTACCTCCTTTTCTAATACTAGCATAAGAAGTTGACAATAAATTAATAATTATAAGAAAATATTAGAATATATAAATATATATTTGAGCATAAGTCTAATTAAAGATATTAAAATTAACAAACTTGCACTAGTAGCTTCTTTTTGTTTAAGACAGAATGAATTTGTTATGTATGACATAAAGGCGAAATAGAATTATTGCTTTATTATGGCAATGTACTAGAAGAAGCTCTATTTCCTATGGTGAGAAAAATACGATAAGAAAAAGATATATATATTCACTTGAAGGTATAGAAACTTTAAACTTGTGTGACTAATTTCATTGTTGTTTGAGTTAGAATGTTGTTGTTAGGTAGGAATTAAATTTCTAGGACCAACTGATTGATCTTGTTGAAGTTGTAGATCCCTTCATTCTATAATTTGCAGAGGTGTCACCTTCTTCCATTTGTTTCTATAGCTTCCATTATGTTGGATAGCTATAAGAAAAAAATATAAATGTTGCTAATACATAAGTGTCACTAACATTATAGTAAGAAAATAGAAAGAGCCTTTTCATGATACATTCAATCATCATAATGAAGATACATTTAAACGTTAACATTAATCACATTAGTAAGATAAATGTTACCAATATTACGATAACTAATAAAACAGGCACTTTTATGATCCATTAATCACATTAACAACAGAACTGTTATCAACATTACAATAAGACAATAGAAAGAGCACTTTCATGATACTTTTATTCAATATAATCAAGATCTTCAAAATCATCATCATCATTAGTTGCATTATGATTCGTCTCTTCGTCATTATTATCTTTGACTAAAGTATCGTCATCATCATATAATTCATCTTCAATATAGTCTTCATTCCTTCCATGACAAGATTGCCTTATACTTCAGTTACTTATAGTATATTGAGGTCAACATCTCTCTTATAGAATGATGATATATCCTCATCTTCAATTTTGAGAGCTACATTATTCAGTTGCAATTTAATCTCTTGATATATTTCATTACCATCTTCACCCGTTGGACCATTTTCCCTTTCACATAAATCAAAAAAGATTTTAGTGTTGAAACTTTTGCATAACTTTCCAATTGTTGCCCATTACAATGTCATTAAGATAGAATACTTGTTTCACTTAACTTGTAAGCACCAATGGTTCATTTTCATACCATGTGTTACTAAAATTGATGTTAGTAATATTTTCACTCACTTTTATGTTAATCCCTTCGTTACTAAGATCAAACCATTTACACTTAACTAAAACAACTTTTTTTTAATCCTTGATGTAATGTAACTTAATTATTTTAGAGATAACACCATAGAAGTCAATAAAATCATCCTTATGTTGTCTCTAAACAACAATTCCACAATTTGGTTTCTAAGGTGACTATCATATTCTTTTATGTGAAATCTAACTCCATTAATAATACAACCTGTATATTTTTTACCATATAAATGAGGCCCATATGCTAAAGTATATAATTTTGTCGTCGCTTCTGGTAATTTACGATTATGTAACCGTATCATATGTAAAAAAAGAAAAGTAAAAGTTAATGTTATAATCTCACTTGCAATATTCATTTTTTCATACTATTATATGAATGATTTACTCTTGTCTTAAACCATGATGGGTAGTTTATCTTATGCTTTCTTCAGCATTAACCTCACCTTTACTTTTAATCTCACATTTTTGCTCTCTATTTAAAAAGAAAACTAATGCCAGAAAATAGAGGTTGAATGATAAATTTTGATATGAAATAATGAATGAGACGTAATATACATACTCCATATACAAATTGACTTCCTTATAGTTGTTCAAAACATGCCAATGGACAATTTCAAATTCATCTTTATTTAACTTCACACATAATTTCCTATTTCAAGTGGCCTTACTTTTTGGGAGAAAATTGACAAGCCACTATCTTGATTAAAATCGAAATTACATTTTCTCTATTAAATCATGACTCTATGATGTTTAAGTACATAGAACAAAATGTCAAGTATTCATCCAATACATAAGCCTCTACAATAAATAATTTAGGTCAAGCTCTATTACGCACGTAGTGCTTACGAGAGCCTAGAAACTATAAAATGTATAAAACATTAGCATTTGTTGGAAAATAATACCAGAAGATGAAAAATGTAAAAATGAATAAAAATTGCTTTTGAATCAGGAACATTCATTGAAATTGAACTATATCACAAAGTTTTTTCGCGTATGGTAAGTGAATTGTCAAATGCGCTATAATATTAAAGAATGAAGGCGGGAAAACTAGTTTAAACTTATATAGAATCAAAGCTACATCTTTTTCTATTTTTTTCAAGTTTTTCTTGTTTTTATATCTTACAACATAATTGCTTAAAAAATTGCCCAATTGTGCCAAAGTTATGGACGTCAGCTTTTACAAATACCCACGTATTCAAACATGAAGTAATCATTACAGAAGTACATAACAATCATGGCTTTTCAACCCAAAAACTTTTTCCTCATTAGCATTGACACAATAGGCTATATTAGAGGCATACCTATCATGAAACTTAATTGATTTAAGAAATTGTAAAAAATTTCTCCTTTTTGGACATAGTGTAACATGTAAGTGGAATCATGTATGACTATCATCTCTCCTTCTCAAATGCATTTCTTTCTTATATTCATTTCTTTCTATTCTAATATGGCCTTCTATCAATCTATATCAAAGTACCTAAAATATTCTCATAAAATTTTTTTCCAATATGCATGACATCAATATTATGCCTTAATAGTAATTCCTTCTAATATGACAAATTGAAAAATATGTTTTTTTATTTCAATTAAGATCAAGAGAAGTTTGCTTATGCTTTCTATTACTTGGGTAGTTTCTAGGTATAAAATCTTGAAAATGTGATAATTAATCAAGCACATCATCATTTGACAAGTGCAAAGAAGCTTCACTAAGTTTTACTTTGTCATTAAACAATTTGGTTATCCGCCATTTACACCCATGTTTTAAGTAACGACGATGTCCCATATAACATACTTTACTTTGTAGCTTCATTGAATAAGTTTGATGGTTACATACAGGACATGCCATATGCCTTTTAGTACTCTATCTAAAAAAGTTGCCCTAAGCTGAAAAATAATTTATATTCCATAAAACAATCGAACACATTCTAAATTTTTCATATTTAATAGCATCATAAGTTTCTAATCTAACATCCTAGAGATGTTTTAAATCTTCAATTAGTGGTTGTATTTATGGATTGATATCCTTACCAGGAGTAGTGGGTCTCGGAATAAGTAAAGTCAATAAGAAAAAATAGGATCCTTCATACACTTCAATGGGGGTAAATTGTATGGCATAAGAATTACTAACCACATGCTGTAAGAAATACTCATATACCAAATAGATTAAATCCATCAGAGGCTAACCCAAGTTGAACATTATGACAATCCTCTACAAACCATGAAAAGTTCCCATCAAAATCTTTCCATACCTTTGAGTCAGCTAGAAGATGCATATCATTATAATCAATATGTTTGTTTTTATGCCACCTCATATCTATAGCTACTTTTGCTAGATTAAAAGTCTTTGTAATCATAGTTTAATGGGGAATTATATTAAGATTTTGTGGGGTATCATTTTCCTTTTTACATCATCCAATTTCCACCTTGATGTAACATAAATAGGACATTCTTAAAGATTTTTAAAATCCTTCCAAAAGATAGCACAATCTTACTTACAAGCATGTATTGATATATATCCTAATACAAGGTCCTTTAATAATTTTTTTGCTTTAAAGGAAGACTTATGAAGTTTGTAT
This sequence comes from Erythroxylum longipes, assembly GCA_027563885.1. NCBI lineage: Eukaryota > Viridiplantae > Streptophyta > Magnoliopsida > Malpighiales > Erythroxylaceae > Erythroxylum > Erythroxylum longipes. Next base: position 18,808 of record JAOQMS010045408.1, on the reverse strand, counting down.
CCAATCAGTAATGCATCATTAGCAACTCAATCAACATATTAAAACATTTGTTGCTTCACCTATTATATACCTTTAAGTGCAACAACTTCATAACTAAAGATAGTTAGGAGAAACTAGAGCACCTTGGATATAATTCTTCTTATGCTACTTTCTATAACTTCTTAAAATTATCTTTTGTAATTCTAACTAATGTATTAGCCAAAGTATTATCATCTATAATCTCCATATAATTCCCCATATCATTTAACATTTCTCTAATTTCATCATCTGCATCGTCATTATTATCACTATCATCTATATCACGATTATTATCACCATCATCACATGTATCAAGACTTTTAGCATTACTTGCTTCAGAATGTTCACCATAATAAATCCATTCAGTATAAAATTTATCTATGCCTCATATTAGCAAGTTATTATATATAACATTTTGACTTTGATTGTTGAAATTTAAACAATTTATGCATAGACAACCAAATTCATATTGTAAACCTATTTGATCTTTTACAAATTTCATGAAAGTCTTCACTCCTTCTAAGTATTGACGAGACCATTTTTTATGATTCATCCAACTTTTGTCTATGTAACTTTAAAATTATAATTAAGTTACTAAATTACTAAATGAAATTTAAATTGTAAGTAAACAAATGGTAAATCAAAATTGACTGCAATTGGTTGGCAGAATGTGACAAACCTTATAATAAGATATATGACAACATAAGCTTACAATAAGCAGATGGTGAGAAACACTATTTAATGAAAAATAGATAAAGTATGGTGTTATTTAATTTGTATATGAAATAGAAAATAGGATAAGGAAATAGAAAATAGGAAATATGATAGTTAAATTAGGATTAGTGTTCATGTTGTATATGAAATAGGATTAGTGTTTATTGTAATATGCTTAGTGTCGTTAACTTTGGATCTCCAACTAATGTAGTTGGAGCCATAATGGACAAAATAGGTAAAAATATAGAAACTAGTATTATCCTAATATATATTGGGCAAGGTATAAAGCCTCGAGGGTGAATGAGTTGAGATAAACACTTTAGGAGTAATTTTTAAAAGGATATTGAAGTAATGGAAATGAAATATATGGTTGAATGCCTAAGAGTTTATTGTTTAACTTAAGTCTTAAAATCAAACGCTTAAAGTGATGACAAGGCGTTGAATAAAATTTAAAGCATATTAATGAATACTTAAGAGTTTGTGACTTTTACCTAGTGCTCGACATGAAATGCATGAAATTGCCTAAACTAATATTCCTCTCTTTTCAAATATTTGATACTAACCTACCAAAGAAGATTTTGAAGTTGATAAATTCCTCTTTATACATTCATTTCTTTTAGTTATTTCACTTTAAATTGAATGAATTCAAATTATCAAATATGATGTAATAGCTCTTTTTCCATACTAAGCGTTAGAACCTTAGACTATTGAACATGAGTAATATCATTGAGAATTTATGAAATCCATTTCATTGACATGCATAATATTTGCATACACATATGAATCATGATTTAGGAAACAATGCAAAGATAGTATATGCATTCAATTGACATATTTCGAGGTATGAAAGGTTTAAAATGATCATGATGTGAATTGTGAATTGTTATGTCTTGAATTTTGTTTTGATGGATTACAATTGGTAATTTGTAATTAATTGTTAAAATTGGAAAATCGATAAATTAAAATGTATCTTTAGACTAGGAAAAATGCCAAGTGGTAAGACAAATTGACATATAGCAAATTAGGATGACTAAGCCTATGAAATAAGTGACAAATGGTATAGATAAACGAGTGACATTTGGCATGGGTAATTAATTGACAATTGGAAACAATTATTGCGTGACAAGTGGACTAGTAACTAGGTGACAAATGGTAGCTTATGGAGGGGATAAATGGATTACATGCCTAATGACATGTGTCGTTAAAACATGGAGACACCTTGCACCTAGTTGAATTAATCTAATTCACCTTCTTCTTCTTTTCTCTCCGCTAAAATTTTCTTCTAACTTACATCTCTATATTTTGGTTTAAGCCTAGCTAAATTGCCACACCAAATCCATACTTTTACCCTTCACAAGATAGATAAAGAGCCAGCTTATTGTTGTTTTTTAACCCTTGCCGAAAACCAACTTGTTTCCACCTTGAAATTTTAATGATCTTGTTTGCATGGAGGGATAGGTTAACTTGATGTATTGAGGTGAAATTTAAGCTTAACAAGTAAGTAGAAATCTGATCTTGATGGCATATTTTAGTAGAATGATAATGATGATTGAATTGGTATGAGTTGTATATGATGTTGATGATAAAGTGTGCTAGAATATGATGGATGAACTTGGATAATTTTACGCTTTGTTCTTGATGTATAAAAAATCATGGGTTATAGGTTATTATATGGATGAATTGGATTGGGATTTGAAGTATAATAAAGGTGAATTTATGTTAAAGAAAGGTGTTAGTATAGTGTTCTTGAATTGGGAAAGAACTAGGACTATATGTATGATAGTGAATGATAGTTTCTGTTTTTTTTATGCATGAAAGACAATAATTTATGAACTTCCAATTGAATAATTTTAAGTTGGAATTAAGGATGATATTGATGAGCAAATAGAGTATAATTAAGGTATAATTGAGGTATAATTGATGGACTATCAAGAAGATGTTTTGAATTTGTTATAAAGATGTTAAAATCTGGAAAAAATTAAAGGAAATGAATGGAGAACTTTCAATCCACTCATCCCACGATCGTGGGAAGGTCATCCATGATTGTGGACAATGCTTTGGAAATGAAATTTTCTATTTTGTGTGACAGTTGAACCAACTGAGGATAAGTTACTTTACTTTGGTGTATTTGGACTTGATTGAGGCTTAAAATGAACCTAGTTTGATGTTGGGTAAGTTGGTTAAGTGTTTGATAAGTTTAGGTTGTTAATTGATGTTATAACTTAATGAATGGATTGTTTGATATCAATGTATCTAAAATCTAGAATTTATGAGTGTTAAAAGAATGAAGGTGTTCTTATGAATACAAATGTGATCCAAAGGATATGAGTAATGTGAACTAGGTATGAATAAATGAGAATTGGGAAATTTTATGAATATTTATAATGCTAGAAAAGGGTTGGTAAATTTATGGTTTTTGTATTTAGAATAATCAAGTTTACTCAAGGTATAAAACTAAATTGTAAACTAGTTATATCCAAGATATGATGTTTGAATGATTAAGAATTGTGAATAAGGATACATACCCGGGAAAGTCTATTGAACAAACATTAAACATGACATGTATAAATATGCATGATTGAATATTCAAATGATTGATCAACTTAGTAATGTGTAAAATATATGTGTATTGCATGACTAAAGAAGTACCAATTGATCGTCAACATCTAGATATTGCTAGATCATCGAGGCAATAGCTTATCTGGAGCGTACTGTGAGTTAACCTAGATGTTTTCTCATTATGACTAAATTGTTTTTGATTAATCTTTAGATATTGAATTGTTATTGATATGACTGTGATATTTTAATGCATTGATGGTTCGAGGACTTAAATATTTGGGATTATATTAGAAGTGCTTTCTAATTATATGTGAATATGGAAATTGTGTAAACTCAATTATATGTGTTTCTATCTGATATGTATGCTAAATATGAAATGTGAGAACAATTGACTGTGAAATTCTGGAAGGAATATGAAATGCATGAGCAATTAAATGTGAATTGTCTGACTTAGATATGATGAATTTGATACATGTAACAGAAGCTCATAGGAATGAAAGGTAATGAAACATGGCATATGGAATGATGAACCACATTGAAATGCATGATCATAAAAAGGAGTTGTGACCAGAGTAACTAGTGTGCAAAAGTGCTTAAAGCTTAGGAATGTGCACAAAGAGCCACAGGCTCAGTTATTAATGAGCCCGGTATCCACCATAGGTATGGGATAGTAAATGAAATGAACCCGATATTCACAACGGCTATGGATAGGTGCTCGGTCATAACAAAGTAAAAATGAGCAGAGTCACATGTGCATTTGCATATATAACTTGTTATGTATCATATGGATGATTGAATTGAATTATTAGATAGTTCTGAAATAGTGATGTGAAATATTGTATACAAGTTTACTTGTTGAAAATATTCAATATTGGATGATATGATTTGCTTATGAATTGAATTATAAATTGTCCTTAAATCTCTTAATCAACCACAAGTGATATTTTGAGTTATTATTCAAGCAGTGCCAGCTAGGTTGATTTCCTTAATGAGTGCTCTCAGACTGATTCAAAGCAGATGCAAGGCTTACCTGACTGATACCCAGAATGAATAGACAATTTAGAATATTTCTGTTATTAGGTATTTTTTGGATGTGTTCCCTACTAAATTATTGGTATTAGCCCTAGATAGGTGATAGTTGTGCATTAGTCTATGTTTTTCTAAGTATTTAGCATGTGTTTCTTGTATAATAGTTGACTACTATTGTATTTTAGGATTCATTTTGTTTGATCTTCATTGTTGTTCTTTTATGTTTGATGTTAATTTAGGGTAAGAATTAATTATTTTTATGGAAGAATGAAGATTGAGCAACTTAGAGATTGAGCTAGATATAAAAGAGGAGAAGATATCGATGAGGAAGATAGTAGAAGTAACTCATAATCTTTTGGAGGAGTTGGTGAGCAATAGTTGCATGTGGTCTAGCTAGAAGAGTAGAAAGGGGTGGAAAGAACAAAAAGGTATGATACCTATTGACTATATTATTGCTTTACAGGCTCAGATCACAGCCCTTACAAAACAGTTGAACAACATACAAGGGGTATCTTCCTCTACAACTAAGGCAATGCAAGTACAATATGAGCTATACAGGAAAAACAACCATGACTGAACCGAGTGTTTTTTGTTAGGAGCCGATGATATCGAACAGGTAAATTACCTGGGCTAGCCGCTGAGAGGTAACAATCCTTATTCAAATACCTATAATCTAAGTTGGAAAAACCATTCAAATTTTTCTTGGAGTAATAAAAATATAGGTAGCCAAGCGAGATCGCAAGGACCTCCAGGATCTCAGTAAGATCGAATCAGATCTATGGAAAGAAAAATGGACAAGATGATGGAGGTTTTAGGTTTTAAACTGGCAGCTTAACAAGAGAATCAAAAGAGGATGTTTGCAAGCCAGGAGGAAAGTCAGAAGAGGATGGAAGAAAAATTTGACCAGAGAGTGAAGAACCATGCATCATCCATCCATAATCTGGAGGCTCAGGTAGGTTAACTCGCTAATGCTTTATCTTATAAAAAGGCAAGTAGTCTACCGAGCAATACCGAGGTCAACCTGAAGGAATAAATCATGGCTATCACGCAGACTCAGAAAAGGGAAATTGAACATGAGAAGGAAGACGGGGACAAGAGAGAAGGACAAGTTTTGGAAGTCCTTCCAAGTGAGTTAGTAAGTGAGTCGATTAAGGATGCTTAACCTGGGATTCCATATCTTATCTTTGCTTAGTGGAAGTTAAGTTCAAATAGAGCAATGAAGAATTGTAAGGAGGTTGAGTCAAGCAAGATTAAGGATATAACGAATCAACTCCAAACAAAGCTTATGTTAAAGGAACCGGTCAAGAAAGAGGTAAAGGAGCATATATCAGAAGGAAGTCTAAACATAACCCAAAAGAAAGAAGATCTAGGGGATTTTTTCATTCCATGCAGTATAAATAGAGTTAACATAGCTAGGGTATTTGCAGATTTGGGAGCTAGTATCAATATGATGCCCTACACTTTTAGTCAAAAGTTGGGTTTAGGAGAGCTAGAGCCCACTAAGATATTGGTGAAAACGGCCGACAGAACAGTGCACCAGCCGAAGGGGATCATTAAAAAAGTGTAAGTATAGATTGATAGATTCATTTTTTCTGTAGATTTCTACATAATAGATATTGGGGAAGAAGCAGAAACACTCGTGGTCCTTGGACAACTGTTCCTGGCTACTTTTCATTCGATCTTTGATGTTGATGAAGTGAACTAACACTGAGAGTAGGAAAGGAGCAATTAACCTTCATGGTGTCAAAGAAAGATTATCATTCTCCTTTATCTCCAACAGATATCAAGGAACCTGATCCCCAAGGAGAAGGAAAGATATTGAGGATCCTGGGAATGTGTTCAGAAAGAAACGATCATGTAGGAGAAGGCGAAGGAAGGAAAACCACAAGGAAGGTGGAATCCATACCAGGGTAGCTCATATGCAGAGTTTGAGATCAGATTCTTCACTAACACCGTACCAGTCATTTAAATTGCCATAAGCAAAATGAAAAGTCAAGCTACAAATGTTAAAAGAAGAGTGGTATGGGAGGCAGCCTGTCGAGTTTTACTTCCTTTTGATTGTTCTTTGTCTATTTGCTTGTTTGATTTATTCAGTTATGATTATGTTTGATTTGAGTTTGATTGACATTTGTTTGGATTTTGTTTGAATTTTAACTTGTTTTCTCTTTAAAATTATTATTGATAATATTATTTTGATGTGTTTGTAGGTTGTAGGATCATTGAGAATGCATGCTAGGCTTGATAGAAGGTTTAGAAGTGGAAGAATTACCCAATCCCATGATCGTGGGAATTGGAGTGATTCTTACGATCATGGGAATTAGAGTGATTCTTACGATTGTGGGAAATCTCTCCAAAAAGTTTCTAGAGAGTAATCTTACAATCGTGTATGTTTTTGGCCATTGTGGCCTAAAGTGCACGATCGTGGCCTACGTCAGGCTAATATAAAAACTCAAGTTTTGCAAGACTTTCGGACCATTTCAACCCTAAATCAACCCTAGGGCTTCAAAAGTATAAATACATCATTAAGGGACAACTGAAGTAGCTGTGAAAGAGCCTTTTGCATAAGTCGAAATCCAAAACCCTAGAGAGTTTTTCTAGAGGTTGAGGAAGGAGACGAAGGAAGAGAGAAATGGAGAAGAAGCTTGATGTGAAGTACTTCTCAGAATAGGAGGTTTCTCGCTGACGCTGCCCCCACTATTCCATTCCTGGCGTATTTTCTAGTTATATCAATTTTTTTAATGTATAGAATTGAGATAGTTGTTGAGAATAGGTTGTTTTAAATGTTTAGTTTTTGTCACTTTTGGGAGTTTTGTCTTTGATATTAATGAAATTTGATTTATTGTGTTTTTTATTGATTTATTTGTGATTCAATTTATGTTCTTAATAATTCGGTAACAAACTAAGAGGGTGAACTGAGTGAATATAATCAAATTAGGCTAACAAGAGTTAGGTAGTTTGATAAATAAAGAATTGAATCAAACCGTTAAATTTGTGTAGTGAGAGATCGTGCATAGGTTTTCGATTGGTTTTTAGACAATTTTAGAACTAATTTAGGTTTTAGGTCAATTGTGAATCTAGATATCACAATTTCATAATTTGAATTAGGGATTATAAATTAGGTTTAAAGATTACAACTCGAGAGAGAGTAATCCACCCTAGGACTATCTAGACCCAGTAATTCAATAATTACATAATCAATTAGAGTTTCATTAAGGTCGGATAAAACCCCCTTTCTCTCAATTGGTAGTTCCTAGGTTGGTTTTTTATTAGGTTATGCAATTACTATCCTGTTTATATTTCTAAATTTTAATTCTCATAATTGATTGGTTGATTGATTAATTTTCTACATTAGTTGTTTATTTTGAATTGTTGCGATTTAGTTCAGCCTTAGATTTTAGGATTAGATTCCTCGTGGGATCGATACATTAGGTACTGCACGAATGACCTGTGCGCTTGCGGAAATATCAAGGTTAAAAATATTAAAACTTTTTCATAGTGTAATACCTGATCAAGTTTTTGGTGTTGATGCCAGGGAGGCGACAGTTTAGTTCTATAGTTTATTGGATTAATTTTTATTTTTTTGTTTCATTCTTTAATTTTTATTTTAGAATCATGCTTTTGCATGAGCACAACGGCCATGATGGGTTTGAGTCATGTAGTAGAGACGTTAGATTTAGCTATTACTCGACTAGAACGAACCCTTAGGAAAGCTCGGCTAGAAGAAGATGAAGAGAGTGAAAAATCAATAATGGCCGATGAATTCCAACAGAACATAGACCACGGAGTGAAACAAAGCCAACAACAAAGGACCTTGATAGACTTCATGAGGTCAGGATTCAACGCTACGAGCCAAAGAGTGGCTAGGCAGCCTATTCAAGCGGCTTCGTTCGAGATAAAGCCGGCCCTCCTTAATATGCTTCAACAGAATGTGCAATTCTATGGATTGGCAATCCGAACGCACACATTGTTAACTTTCTCGAGATTTGTGACACCTTTAGGTATCATCAAATGTTAGAAGATGCTGTTAGAATTAGGTTGTTTCCCTTTACTCTTAGAGACAGGGTGAGGGTTTGGTATCATTCACTGAGCCCAGCCAACATCACGACATGGGATCAGCTTGTGCATCCCTTTTTAGACAAGTATTTCCTGTTGATCAAAACCACCAAGATAATTAAGGAAATCATTAATTTCCAACGAGTTGATAGGGAATCAATATACGAAGCGTGGGAAAGATATAAGTATTTACAAAGGAAGTGCCCACACCATAACTTACCCCTGGAGTTCCTTTTGCAAACCTTCTATAATAAAGTTAACCCATCGATAAGAGGCACAATCGACGCAGCGTCTAGATGATCCTTGATGCATAAGGCTGTTAATAAAGAAGAGGAGCTAATTGAGGACATGGCAAGCAATAATTGTTAATGGAAGAATAAACAAGGAAGGCAACCGAATACTTTTAGAGAGTAGAAGGGAGTTGTCGCAGTCGATCAGGTGACAGAGATGCAAGCAAAGATTGACAACCTGATGTGACAACTAAACAACATGAAGTCATCATCTTCAACTCAGGTAAAGTTCATATATTTAAAGTGTGAACTTTGTGGACAAATAGACCATGGCACCGTGTACTGTTACTTCATAAAGGAGGACAGTTATAAGCAAGTGAATTATATAGGGGAACAATATGGACGAGGAGGTGGTAACAATCCATACTCCAACACTTATAACCCCGGGTAGAAGAATCGCCCTAACTTCTCCTGGTCAAACAATAATGGAGGACGGTGCAGTCCTCAGGGACAATTGGGATTCTAGCAAGATAAATCAAGCTCAGTCGAATCAAAATTAGATAAGATTGGGGTCATGGAGGAAGCACATAGGAGGCTCGAGAGCAAATTGAAACAAGTCACGAAGAACCATGCCTCATCCACACATAATCTAGAAGTGTAAGTAGGCCAACTCGTGGAAGAAATGTTTACTCGGAATGCTGGAACTCTTCCAAGTAACACCGAGTTTGAAAGAACGGGTCATTGTAATCATTAAAACCCAGGATAAGGAACTTAAGAAGGTAAAGGATGGAGAAGATGAAGGAGAAAGTCAAGCAATTAATGAAGACTTTCCAAGTGAGCCTGTGATCGAGTCACTTAAAGGAACTCGATGTGTATTTCCATTCCTTATTATGTAGCAACGGGAGTTATATGTAAAGAAGGTAACGAGGCAATTACAGGAGATTAGATCCAACAAGGTCAAAGAAGTGACGGAATAACTACAGATAGAATTCACATTAAAGGAATCCGTCAAAAAGAAGGTTCAGGAGCAAGTATCGAAAAAAAACCCCAACATTGTGTAGAAGAAGGCGGACCCAGGGAACTTTTTCATCCCCTATAGCATTAATAAAATCATAATAGATAGGGCATTCGCGGATTTGAGTGCGAGTATAAACATGATGCCCTACACTTTTAATCTAAAGCTAGGGTTATAAGAGTTAGTACCCACCAATTTTTTGCTAAAGACGGCCGACAAAACAATGCATAAACTGATCGAAATTATAAAGGATGTACTAGTAAAAGTTGATAAATATATCTTTCCAACAGACTACTACATACTAGACATTAGCAAAGATAAGGACACCCCGATAATTCTTGAATGATCGATCTTGGCCACTGTGCTTTCAATCATTGATGTCGATGGTGGCAAATTAACTCTGCGAATAGGAAAGGAGAAATTGACCTTTAAGGTGGCTAAAAGAGAGTACGAATCTCCTTCACCTCTAGTGGATATCATGGAAACTGAACCTCTAAGAGAATGGGAAGATATCGAGGATCTTGGGAATGCTTCCAGGAAGAAGAGCTCGCGAAGAAAAAGGAGAGGAAAGGAGAATTGTAAGGAAGGTGGGACCTATAGCATGGTAGCTCAAGTTCAAACTTTGCAATTAATGACTACGCTACCTTTACGACTTAGATTTGAACCACCGTGACCTTAAAGAAGCATCGAGTTATCGACGTTAAAAGAAGCGCTGCATGGGAGGCAACCCAGAAAAAAGTAGTTGTTTGATTGTTTAGTTAGAATGTTTGAACTATGTAGTTAGGTTTTGTTTTGAATAAAATCAAGACGGAATAGAATTTTGAAATAAAGTGGATGGACTGAGCAAACAAGTAAAGAGAGGTGAAAAGGGGCTACAAAAGACTCAATAAGTGAAATCGAAAAGATGGGAAAAGAATAAAGAAGAAAAAAATCAAAGAGAGTGGAAAAACTGTAGGCCACGATTGTGGTCTGTGACTATGCAGAGCAAGAGAAAAATAGCAAGCCACGATCGTGGCCTGCGACTATGTAGAAATGAGGGAGGATGCAGTTTTAACAATTTTTTTTTTACCATTTTACCCTTGTAACCACCTATATATTTAGTTTTAACTTCCTTTTTACATTCACTTTGATTTTAAATTTTATCTATATAGACTTTAGGGTTACAAACACTCTCCCATCTCTCTAAAAATTTTTCAAGCCCCAAATTCTTCTAAATTCTAGCCAATCATATCACGCATTAAATAATTAGCCTGACGAGAGCCATATGGATGATAGCAAGTTACGGGACATGGATGAAGAAACTGCGCAGTAGACTTTGGTGTGCCCTTCCTAATTTACACATAGGAGAAAGATACTCGTTTCCTATCCCTTCGTGCTAGACAAATTGTAGTTCCTAAGTACTTTGATTTTGACACACTCGATAAACTAGAGTTGCGTGAGCAAGTAGAAAACCTAGTTAAGAGGATCTAGTGGGCTCAATTTATAAGATTTCAATTTCTTGTTTATCAAGAGCTTACACTGGAATTTTTCACTTCCCTAACCTATAAACCTAGCAATCCTAAAGAATTGTAGGTTAGGTTAGGAGGATGAGCCTATGAATTAAATGTATAAATCATGTACGAGATGTGTGGATTATCCGAATCCTCTATCATCGATCATCATGAAGACTTTCATCCCTCTCAATACTAGAATGAGCTTACTAGAATTGAGTAATTTCATGCCAAGAATGCTTATAACAATATTATAAGGTCCCATGAACACTTGTTGTTGCACAAATTTATGTGTCAGTTAGTTTTTGATAAAACTAAAACCAACAAGTGTTACATAAAAGAACCTTTTATGTTGTGGTGCATGGACCACAGTATTCCAGTATGCATATCTACATATGTGCTAAATGCCATTGTTGCAACTCTGCGCAAGAGGAGCAACAATCTAGGAATGGGGTATATAGTGTCTACCATTGTAGAATATTTCGGCGTTGAATGGAGGGAATTAACTGTTCATCTCCCAGAATTCCTCAACCATCACCGCTTATGACGAGCTAAGATCCTTCATTACCATAACATGAAACTTAGGGAAATTAGCGAAATGACATATGTCAAAGGTCGGGTCAATCAGGCAAGTTCAAATTCAGCATCGCCTCGGCAAGTAGAGGAGGACTCTACCAATGAAGAGTCCGAGGAAGAGGAAGAAGAACATGGTTGGAAGGAGATTTCGGATGCAATATCTGAAACTACAAGAAACTTACAGAAAACACTAGAATGGTGAAGGAGATGGCCTAGACACAACATCGCCAGAGTTTGGATATCCGTCAGGTCTACTGATATTTCGAGGCTCATTGTGTTCAATTTCCGCCTCTGACACCATCACCACCTCAATCTCCATATTATGGCTAACCTATTTATTTATTTTTTCAAATTAGCCTTCAGTTCTCATTTTTACTTTATTTTATTTTCTATCTACTTTAATTTCTGTTTTTTCTTGTCCTTTATATGCTTGTGTGTTCCCTTCACACATTAAGGACAATATGTTGTTCAAGTGTGGGCAGGGTATTTATTTTTCTGTTGAATGTGATTTTGCATATTGTATGATAGTTATTTGGTTGCATTTTGTGAACTATATGAATGTGTCAATGGCTTAGATAGAGTGAAATTTATTTAATTTTGAATGTGGTCTATTAGGTTGTAAATAATCATTAGCTCGCAAAATTAGTGAATTAGGATTCTTTGGATAAATATACAGCTTAATTAGGATTTAATGTAAATTTAGCACCTTATAGGTTATCACAATCATTCATCATTTGAGGTCTTTTAACTTAAGTAGATTATCTAGTATTTTTTATGGAAATGAGTAGTTTAAACAACAAGGTAGGTAATAAATATTAAAAAAAATTACTTGTTGTTAAATAAATCACTATTCTACTAGCCTTCAGGTTATGAATAGAGCTAGTGGCCAGTTGAAAGCATGATATAGCTGAGTAACCGAATCGACACGAATCATAAATGTGCGCCTTCATGTCAAAAAGCTACAATGATGTTTCAACCAAGATGTTTAATAAAAACATGACTTAGTTGAGTAACTGGATCGACTACCAATATTTGCCTTCGCGTAAAAAGACTAAGCCTATATTTAAGAATAAAAATAAATAAATAAATAAAGTGTTTCCTTAATAAACCTATTGGACTTATAATAAGCTTGACTTTTCATGAAAATATACTTAGGAACAGGTACAAAGTCTAAAGGACCAAAGAATTATTAATGTGTGTGTGCAATTGAAAAGGGTAAATAAATTAACACTTAGATCTCGATTGAATTGTATATTTAGTTCAAAACCTTAGACATAGATTTTGTATGTTAATGATTAGATATAACTTATATTATTGTGTTTAAGATTAAATTGACTTCATGAAGTTGAAGCCATTGCCTTATTATTGCATTATGTGTTGTGTGTTTGTTTTTTTGTTTGCATGAGGCAAGAAAACATTTAAGTGTGGGAATGTTGATAGTTGTGAATTGCATGATATTTTAGGGTTCAATTTGTTAAGTATTTAAAGTTAATTTGAGTGTTTAGTGAGTATTTATGTTTTGATTGTGTTAGTTTATATGTTTAAGTGTTTTTATGGATTAGTATGAGTCTTTGAGCTTAAATGTTATATTTTCGAGGTACATTGATGTGTTTGTTAGCGTTTTAGGGTAAACGGTGAAAAATGGAGAAGTTTTAAAGAGTTTCAGGCTAAAAACATGGCCTATGATCTTGGCACAACAGGCCACGATTGTGATAAAAAAGGCAAGCTAAAAGACCTAGGCCACGATCGTGCACTTTAGGCCATGATCATGATAAAGAGCTCCGTGCCAAGCTATGATCGTGCACTTTATGCCACGATAGTGATAGAGAGGGTCAGGCGTTGGCCACGATTGTGGCAAGCAGGGCCATGATTGTGCCTACATCGGGCTGACAAAAAACTCAAGTTTCGTAAGAATTTTCAGACCATTTCAACCCCTAATCAACCCTAGGGCTTCAAAAGTATAAATACATCATTAAGGGATAGATGAAGCAGCTGTGAAAGAGCCTTTTGCATCAGCCAAAATCTGAAACCCATAGAGAGTTTATCAAGAGATTGAGAAAGGAGACGAAGGAAGAGAGACACAGAGAAGAAGCTTGACGCGAAGTACTTCCCAAAATAGGAGGTTTGTCTCTGCCTCTGCCTCTGCTATTCCGTTCCCCATGTATTTTCTGATTATTTCAATTTTATTAATGTATAGAATTGAGATAGGACCGAGAATAGGTTGTGTTGAATGTTGAGTTTTTGTCTATACTCACCTTTGGGATTTTTGTCTTTGATGTTAATAAAATTCAATTTATTTTGTTTTTTATTGCATTATTTGTAATTCAATTTCTATTCTTAATAATTCAGTAACAAACTGATAGTGTGAACCGAGTGAATATCATCAAATTGAGATAACGAGAGTTAGGTAGTTTGATAGATAAAGAATTGAATCAAACTGTTAAATTTATGTAGCGAGAGATCGTGCATAGGTTTTTGGTAGGTTTTTAGATAATTTCAAAAATAATTTAAGTTTTGGGTCAATTGTGAATCAAGAGATCTCAATTTTTTAGTTCGAATTAGGGATTATAAATTAGGGTTAAAGATTACAACTCGAGAGAGAGTAATCCACCTTAGGATCTTCTAGACTTAGTAATTCGATAATTGCTTAATCAATTAGAGTTTCATTAAGGTTGGATAAAACCCCCTTTCTCTCAATTGGTAGTTCCTAGGTTGATTTTTTATTAGGTTATGCAACTGTTTGATTTTCGATTGGTTCGTACAACTATTATCCTGTTTATATTTTTAAATTTTAATTCTCGTAATTGATTGGTTGATAGATTAATTTTTTTTGCATTAGTTGTTTATTTTGAAATGTTGCGATTTAGTTCAGCCTTATATTTTAGGATTAGATTAACCCTCCTTATAGGATCGATACCTTTGGTACTACATGAACGACCCATGCACTTGCAAAAATGTCGAGGTTAAAAATATCAAAACTTTTTCATAGTGTAACACCCCGATCAACTCCTTTGGAAGGTTATGGTGGGGATAGCTTCTTTGTAGTTCTTTGAATCTCTCCCAAGCTTCATAGAGAGATTCCCCATCATTTTACTGGAAATTCATGATCTCTTTGATGATCCTCATTGTCTTGGTCAATGGGAAGTACTTCACGAGGAATGCTTAGGCAAGCTGCTCCTAAGTAGTAATCTGCCCTGAATTCAGTGAGTTGTACAATGCCTTCACCTGATCTTTCAACGTGAAAGAAAACAATCTTAGCTTAACTACATTCCATTGAACTAAAAAGTGTCAAAAATCTTTAAAAAATTGGCGATGTGGGCATTCAGATTCTCATTGGATAGCCTGTAGAATTGCACATTTTTTCTGCAATATGTTGAGGAGTGACAAATTTGTCTCGAAATTGTTGGCTTAAGCTACCGGCCTTGCAACTCATTGAGGACTAAATCCTGGCCTGATAAAGCCCATCAGTGTCCTCTCAGCTCCTTCTTGATCTCCTTCTTAATCCATATATCTCTGTGTAAAATTTAGATGTTTCACTCTTCTTAACTCTCTTTCGTGTCTTTTAATGTCGGGAAACTCATCTTCACTAACTTTTGTCACTCTTCGCATGTCATGATGTTAGCTGGGCTCAGTAAATGGTACCAAGCCTTCGCCCTATCTCTAAGAGTAAAGGAAAACAACCTAATTCTAACATCATCTTCTAACATCTGATGATACCGAAAGGTATCACAAATCTCGAGGAAGTTAACAATGTGTGCATTCAGATCGCCAATCCATAGAATTGCACATTCTGTTGAAGCATATTAAGGAGGATGCTTTATCTCGAACGAAGCCACTTTAATAGGCGGCCTAGCCACTCCTTGGTTCGCAACATTGAACCCTGACCTCATGAAGTCCATCAGGTTCCTTTGTTGTCGGCCTTGGTTCACTCCGTGGTCCTCGTTCTATTGGAATTCATTGGCCATTATTTATTTTTCACTCTCTTCATCTTCTTCTCACCGAGCTTTCCTAAGGGTTCGTTCTAGTTGAGTAATATTTAAATCTAACGTCTCTGCTACATGACTCAAACCTCTCATAACTGTTGTGCTTATGCAAGAGCATGATTCTAAAATAAAAATTAAAGAACGAAACAAAAAAATTAAAAACTAATCTAACGCTTTAAACTATAGAACTAAATTATCGCCTCCCCAGCATTGATTCAAAAACTTGATCGGGGTGTTACGCTATGAAAAAGTTTTAATATTTTTAACCTTGATATTTCTGCAAACGCATGGATCATTTTTGCAGTACCTAATGTATCGATCCCATGAGGAGGGTTAATCTAATCCTAAAATCTAAGGCTGAACTAAATCACAACAATTCAAAATAAAAAACTAATGTAGAAAATTAATCAATCAACCAATCAATTACAAGAATTAAAATTTAGAAATAAAAACAGGATAGAAGTTGCACAACCTAATAAAAAATCAACCTAGGAATTACCAATTGAGAGAAAGGGGGTTTTATCCGACCTTAATGAAGCTCTAATTGATTATGCAATTATTGAATTACTAGGTCTAGATAGTCCTAAGGTGTATTACTCTCTCTCGAGTTGTAATCTTTAACCCTAATTTATAATCCTTAATTCAAATTATGGAATTGTGATCTCTTGATTCACAATTGACCCAAAACTTAAATTAGTTCTGAAATTGTATAAAAACCTACTGAAAACCTATGCATGATCTCTCACTACACAAATTTAATAGTTTGATTCAATTCTTTATTTATCAAACTACCTAACTCTTATTAGCCTAATTTGATGATATTCACTCGGTTCACTCTCTTAGTTTGTTACCGAATTATTAAGAACATAAAATGAATCACAAATAAATCAATAAAAAACACAATAAATCAAATTTCATTAATATCAAAGACAAAAATCCCAAAGGTGAGTGTAGACAAAAACTCAACATTTAGAACAACCTATTCTCAACAACTATTTCAATTCTATACATTAATAAAATTGATATAACCAAAAAATACGTCGTGAATGGAATAGCGGGGGTAGCGACAGTGACAAATCTCCTGTTCTGAGAAGTACTTCACATAAAGCTTCTTCTCTGTTTCTCTCTTCCTTCGTCTCCTTCCTCAATCTCTAGAAAAACTATTTAGGGTTTTGGATTTTGACTGATGCAAAAGGCTCTTTCACAGTTGTTTCATCTATCCCTTAATGATGTATTTATACTTTTGAAGCCCTAGGGTTGATTCAAGGTCTGAAAAGTCTTGCAAAACTTGAGTTTTTGTGTCAGCCCAACGTAGGCCACGATCGTGCACTTTAGGCCACGATGGCCAAAAACCTATCTTGTGTTGTTTTAAGCCTCTGCTTAATTAAATTGACCTTGTCAACTGTCATTTAAAGTAACTCTGGTCCCACTAATCTCCTTTCTCCTTCTTCATTTCTTCATCCCAGCATATAGGAGTTCTACATCTCCTCCCATACAGTGCTTCATAAGGAGCCATCTGAATGCTCGAATGGTATGAATTATTGTAAGCAAATTCGACCAATGATAAATGCTCATCTTAAGCTCCTTTGAAATCCATCACACATGCCCTGAGCATTCCCTTAAGGGTCTGAATGGTCCTCTCAGATTGACCATCTATCTGGGGGTGAAAATTAGTGCTAAAATTTAACTTAGTTCCCAGAGCCTCCTGTAAGCTTCCCCATAATCTCAAAGTAAATCGAGGATCTCTGTCAGAAACTATATAATCTGGAATCCCATGCAGTATCACTTTAAGTAAAGGATGTATTTTTGGATTATGAAGTATTGTGGATTCAAATGCCCACTAAATCTTTGTAAAAACTCTTATCTTTTTATGATAATAAAATATGATTGTGTTTTTGTTCATGACTCTCAAGGTTTGTAGATTGCATTTTACAAGTATTAATAAGGGTAAAATTTTGTGATTCTAACTTCTAGGACAAATCTGTATTGTTCTAGGCTGAATTAGATAGAATTGTCTTCTTAAAAGTCATATATCTTTTTCTTACCTTTACAACGGTATAAAGTTTGGAATTTTTAGATTTCGGACACAAAATATATGGCCATAAAAAGAAGTATAGATACCAGAAGATATGGCCATCAGATGAAGTATAGGTACCAGAAGATGCGGTCATCAAAAGAAGTATAGGTACTAGAAGATGTGAGGTATCAAAAGAAGTGGGACACCAAAAGATGTGAGGCACCAGAAGATTTGAGGCACCAGAAGATGTGAGGTATCAAAAAAAGTGAGACACCATAAGATATGAGGCACCAAAAGATGTGAGGTATCAGACAAAGTGGGACACTAAAAGATGTGAGGCACTAGAAGATGTAAGGTGTTAGACAAAGTGAGGCACCAGAAGATGTAAGGTACTAGGAGATGTGAGGTACCAGAAGATGTGAGGTATCAGATGAAGTGAGGCACTAGAAGATGTGAGGCACCAGAAGATGTGAGGTATCAGATGATGTGAGGCACCAGAAGATGTGAGGCACCAGAAGATGTGAGTTATTAGACGAAGTGAGGCACCAGAAGAAGTGAGGCACCAGAAGAAGTGAGGCAGCAGAAGATGTGAGGCAGCAGAAGATGTGAGGCATCAAAAGAAGTGAGGCACCAGAATATGTGAGGAACTAAAAGATGTGAGGTACCAGAAGAAGTGAGGCACCAAAAGAAGTGCACCAGAAGAAGTGAGGCACCAGATGAAGTGAGGCATTAGATGAAGCGTCAAAAAAAGCAATTTTGACCCTCTAGATGGCAAAATTATTCTTCAAGGTCTTCATGAAAGTTGTATATGTCGAAGTACTTTTTGAAACAATCCTAAAACGACCACAATATGATATTATTAGTGAAAGTTATACTAATTGTCCTGAGATAGGGTCAATATGATTGAGGACATAAACGTGGTTGACTCTTTTGGCAATAACTTCATCGTCCGACCTCAAAATGAACTGATTCTTGAACCAGTAGATTCCTAAAACATTTCTATACCTCTTTGTAAAATTTTGGTATCTATTAGTGTAACACCCCACTCCCGCTGGATCTGAACCCGATATCGATGGTGATACCCGAATCCGTGCCCCGCGAGAATGGCGTGTCACGTCACTTAC